>JAMKCH010036808.1:0-15123 GCA_023653785.1 Ophioderma brevispina
TGCAGACATTCGCCTACCATTCAGTCAAGTGGACACCATTTCAACTTCAAGTTGAACACAGCCACAGTACATTCGGGGATCACCGCGAACCAGAAGTGGGTTTCATGGGTTTGAAAGTCGGGCATGCATAGTTGTAATAGAGCGGGAGCAAGGACTTGGGTCAAACATCATCGTTCATGTCCCACTACATCTCAGCGTTGACACCTTTGGACTTTGGTAGTTTGTATGTACCTTCTACATCAATGTAAGGTAGTTAGTGGTGTCAAATTGTGGTGTCACTTTTTCAATAGGGGCCAATTTAAGTTTACACAGGGGTCGGTCAAACTTTTAAATTACTCCAATCATGTTGAAATGTATGCCATATTGTCCGTCTAGTCACAAGGATTCCAAAAATGTATAGTTTGTACCATCTATGACCATTGGTTTTAGAGGTATTGGGTAAAAATGGCTAAAAGTGCAAAAAAGGTCAATTAGCATTTGTACAGGGGTCAAAGTCAGAAGTTGCTCCAATTTTGGTAAAAAATGAAACAAATTGTTCATCTAGCTTAATGTGTCAAAATAAGGAATAGTTTGTAGCATCTGCAATGAATAGTTATCCTGTTATGACAAAATAGGTCATGGGGCAACATAATCCAATTGGCATTGACCTTTGACCTTTATCTCGGTAAGTAAACATTTCACATATAATCAAAACTATATTTTTTGGGAGTCCTCATTCCTGAGGCAATAATTTGCAGGCATTTAAAATATAATCAGAGTAACTTTCAATGTTGACCCCTGTACAAATTGAGTTTGACCTTTGCACTTTTAGCCATTTTTACCCAATAACTCCAAAACCAATGGTTATAGATGGTACAAACTATACATTTTTGGAATCCTTGTGACTAGACGGACAATATGGCATACATTTCAACATGATTGGAGTAATTTAAAAGTTTGACCCCTGTGTAAACTTAAATTTGCCCCTATTGAAAAGTGACACCACAATTTGACACCACTAACTACCTTGCATTGATGTAGAGGGTCCATACAAACTACTAAGGTGTCAAACCTTAGATGTAAGATCGGACATGAACAAACTCCCTAAATAAGGACCCTATGATATTCTGCTCCTGCTCTATAACTCTGAAAAGGCTTATTACTATTAGAACTTTCAACTATTGGCAGGAGCAGTTTAATTGCATTTGAAAATGCCGGTTTTTGGCAGATGTGGATTCCTGGAACTCTGAAATTTATGCTGCTTTTCTCTGGGTCATCCACAGATGAAAATAAAACTAGTAGTGTCATTCTAAGCAAATTGTTTTATATTTCATTTATTTCTGAGCCTTTTCTTTTTAATCACTGCACTGTCAATTATGTTTATGAACAGGAATACACATAGTGAGCACTTGTTTGGGTGAATACTTTTCTCTAATCTGTGAGCGATTGATTAATCTGCTGCTATGCACTATTTTATGCATTCTGCTGTCTGCAAACCTAGAATAGTGATAATTTATTAAAACCACACTGATCCTCGACTTACCTGGAGTAATGGCCCCACCACCACCCCATCAAACCTGAGCTTTTGTATCATTGAAGGCTAACAAGTAGTTTTCTCAGTTCATCTGTAAAATATTTTGGCTGCAATCCTTATTAAATTAAATGATGCTACAACTAAAATATGGTTTGTGTGGTAGTTACCGGAAATTCTGTGGTGTAGTTACTATTGGCAATTGTAATATGCGGAATTACTGCCAATTAAAATAGTATGTCAGATTCAAAGGAATTTTAGAATTAACAAATTTGCAATTGGCCTAACTCCAAGCACAGAATATGTGTTGTAATCGGTGGAGTACTTTAATTAAAATTATGTCATTTCAATAACAATGGATCTGATTTTGCTCATCTGCAATAGGCCTTCAATATCCTATGCCCAGTGTAATTAACCTTTTGAATGCTATTTATTTTGGAGAATTGATTTTATTACCCGCACAAAATGTTTTTTATTGTCAGGTTTCGAACAATGAGAGATGGCCATAGTACTCATTGTGGCCAATGACGAGAACACCAGATCGGAGGGATTAGCGACGCTTTGATGCCAATTGTGTGCAGTGGAACCATCATGGAGAATTAACCGCAGCCATACAACAAGAGAGGGAAGAGCGAAGGGTAAATAAATAAAAACGAACATAAATATTTGTGTCATGTGCTTTGGTTTTATACTCACATATTCCGAGTACATTTCGTCATCAATGTGCACATGATCATGACGACTGAGGGAACCAAACATTTTGAGTGAATGAGGGAGATTCGGTTATTTTTTTTTTATTTAAAAAATGGCCCACTCCCATTTTTGTGTATCATATTGACTGGCCCTACTTACTCCCTAATCATTCTAAATTATCCAAAATACCAACTTTTTGTGGTTTATCATTTGTAAAAAGTGTTGGAACTTTAAATGACCTCAAAATAACGACAGATTCCCACATGAATTTTTCTGCAGTTGTATTGAGACTTTTTTCTCTTACTGTTATAGAGATGTATGTAATTTTGAAACCTTGAACCAGTTCTGAATTGAAAAAAAACAATTTTTTTTTTGCAGTCGTGCATGGCATTTTCTGACTGACAGCGTGTGTGATACATGTAACAAGTGGCGTATTTTTTGAGGTCATTGGTCTCCATTACAAGTAATTACAGTGTGACCAACCTACACAATGAATCAATAGTTGTACATGTCCAATGTCATTAACCTTGGTTAAAAAAAAATGTTGATTGGTGTGCCCTTGTCCCTTGTAGACAGAAATTTAAAAGGTTAGTTTATGTTATATGCACAGTCAAAAGTTTGTAAGGATGCTCATTTCCCATGTTCCCAAAGCATTTTTGATGATTTCAACAGTATTGCCCTATTCACTGGTCAGTGCATGAAATCAAATTTATTGAATGATTTCACAGCTCTGTGATGCAAGGAGGGGGGTCCAAAAAGAAAGTTTGTCTCGGCTTCCTGTGTGGTAGCTCAAACCCTGGAGTGCTATTTTTTAGTCCACAAGCACATTATGTGCTATTTGTACAGTTTTTTATTGCATTTTAGACAACTTTTTTTTTTTTTGGGGGGGCCACTTTTTTTTGCTTCCTTGACCATTTAATTTTACAGAAAATTATATGTCTCTTGAAAACTTTTACCAAATTATTCAAGCGATGCTAGCAAACCTTTTTTTTTTTTTCTTGGCCATAATGTGACCCCTTTTGTGGCTTGGCCCCTGATCCTGCTCAGAGCAAGAAGTTAGGCTAAAATTGCTATTTCTTTCTTTGTGTGTGTGTGTTATGTGTACGTATGTATAACATGTGCCGTCATTTTGATTAAATTTTTTGATTAGTTTAAAAAGCTTAAAGTTTCCCAATTTGAATAGTAAGGCCATATGTTCAATTCAAGATCAACCTGGTAACAGTGGGGCTGGGGGGAAAGGTGACCTGAATGTGTTTTGAGATGAAGGTGCATTAGGGTTCATTAGGTAGGAGTTTATTTTTTATTAAAGTTTAGTACTTTGGTTAAAAATTTCTCTGTTTGGTATCTCTATTTGCTCCATATCATATCAAACGGTGTAACAATTACCAAGTGGGGCAAGAGGGAAGGGTGACCTTACTGTGGTTGAGGTTAAGTCATATAGGGTTAAATTGGGTCAAATTATGTTCTTTGGTTCAAAATTAAATGCTCTTGAAAAATTTGGTGGCAATAGTCACATTCACTGTTGTGATTTGTCATTGTACCATCATCTACGGTAAATCATAAAAAAAAATTTATAGTCGTGAACTTTGGTGGGTTATGTACTGATCGCAAAGTGGAGCAAAGACCACCGCTTATCCAGAAGATACTGTCACGTTGTCGCATAAAATGTTCTTGAACCTGAAGTGTAAATGTTCCTTAATTTTTTGCCCTTGAAGATAAAATTATTAACAAATTTGGGTCACATATTCATGAAGGACATTAACCTATGAGCATTTGTGTGCTTTTTGCCCTTGAAACTGAAAAAATTTTCTTTGCCTTCCATTCATTCAATTATTGTACAAATATAGTATCGGGGGTTTACTGTCAAGAAGGCCCCAGCTGCAAAGCTGCCATTTGTCAGTTGGGTTCTTATAAAAGTGTTATACCTGCCAAATCTAATAACACCTGGCAGCTATTGCAGATACGGCCGCTTTTTGCCCAAACCTCTTGATATGAATACGAATTTAGAAAAGGTAAAGTTGTGAAGCGGTGCCTTCCTCCACATAAATCCCCTTTTTTATCTTACTAAATGTATACGCAAAGGAAATTGAGAATTCCATTTACCTATAAAGGAAGAGGGCACTAGTAGAACTTGACTAACAATAATTATTGCAAGCCAACATTATTGAATCCGTTTCTGCTTTTCTCCAACTATTTTCCTGATTTTGTAGGTTCCTGGATTCAAGTATGGAAAGGTGATAAAAGATAATGTACATAGTCAGTGCCATCCGAGAATTCCTGTCTTGATGACAGGCCACTCATGCAGAATTAACCAAATCCCGCCACCAGCCCTCTTACATCAACACAAACACCCACCTGGAGAAAACGAAATTCTCTGAAAAGAGGCAGCGCTTGAACACTTTTTTCAACAGAAGCGCCCCCTCATGTTGCTTTTGTTTGGTGCGGACCGAGGCTCATGCCCACTGAAGGTCTGTGAGAAGAGTGCCATTCCAAGACACGTTCGTCATTGGCGCCTTTGGGTTATCCCGATAAAAGGAGTTAATGTTGGTGAAACTGCCGATGTACTGATGACTTGGGCTACCAGAAAAGATGGTTCAGAGACCATGGTTATTATGTACAAGTAAGGAGTATTTTGTGTGTAATTCCACCGGCAAACGTGTTGTTCTGACAGGATGATACGCAAAATAATAGATCAGTTGCTGCTGCCCTAAAAAAATCTATTCACCGCCCATAGTGAATGACATTGCACCTTTCATCACATTATTTATGGCAAAACCTTAATGTGTACCGTATCCTGCATCAAATTTATGAAAAACTAATTGGGAGTAAGCTTAATGTTGTCAGGAGATTGAAGCCAATTTCACTGTTATCCATGAAGACAGTGTTTTTAGGTTCTGCGGTAACTACACCTCACACAAAACCTACAAGACCTAAGGTTTCTGGTGAGTGTGGTCAGCTACATGTACTACACCTTATCATTGCGGGAACCACAAAACCATTTTTTGAGCCCTACTACATTAACAAGCTTTCAACAGGGCTGGAAAATTTTACATACGGTTCCCTAACACTGTACAAAAATCCTACAAACTAATTGTTCACTTTTTTTAAGGCTTCACACTTTAACAAAACGTAGTGTTATATTTTGTGAGGTGTGGTGGATTTAGGGCTGCTAAGATAATGATAACGAGTTTCAACTTCCAAGTTAGAATTTGTATGTTCATGGTTTGGTTTTTGCACAGGGCAAAATTGACTAAAATTGGGTGAAAAATTTTTGTTCTTTTTTAATGTCATGGTTGGGGAGCTGTCAGACATTTAACCATTGCTACCACAGGATAGTAGAGCGCAGATTTCCAAGGGGAGCTTTAATCACTCTCCTACAAAGTACTTAATTACGGTAACAGCTGTCCATCCCTGTTAATTAGGAACATCAAACCAGTGTTGGACTAGTTTATTGCTAAGTGGTTTGGACTAGTTTCTCTAGGGTCTGTACTGTTTGTTGCCAGTGGTTGTGGCTAGTTTCCTGCCAGTGGGTTCACTAGTTTAGTATGCCAGTGGTTGCTCTAGCTAGTTTCTTTCTTCGCATGGTTGCACTAGTTTCCCTCCTGTTTGTCAAGACTGTTTTTTTCCACCAGTGGTTAGACCATTCACGTTTCCACCCGTGGTTGGGCTGGTTTCCACCAGTTGTTGGACTAGTTTCACCATGGCTGGACTGGTTTCCACCCGTTTTTTGGACCAGTTTAACCTGTTTTTGGATTGGGGTCATCCCTTTTCTGTACTAGTTTCCACCATGGTTTACCTAGTTTTTTTCGAACCAGTGGTTTGTCAAACTAAGTGTTTTCAACAAAGCAGTTGCAAAACTGTTTTCCTACTGCTATGGAGCTATAATGGTTTTCCCTGGCCAGTAGGCACGCGTCGTCAAAGAATTAATAATCATTAACTGCCCACCGACACGTAATTGGCATTGCCCTCTGGGCATGTTCTCCTTTCATCTGATTAACCCAGGCAAGCCGTAAATGTCAATTGGCCTGCATTGGGAAATTGGGTTCAAGAGGTTTGTAGTCTGGGGGCATGCATCGCACCTTGGCTTTCTGTGATCTCCAGCCTATTGGTGGTGTTTCCAGATGGCAAGCATTTGGACATTTTCCCTAAGGAATAGCAATTATGGATTGTGAGAGACGCCTTCCAAAGGGTTATTGCCCAGCCAGTACTCAATAGGCATTTGTTTAGGGTTAGGCTTTCAAGGGTAATCCCCACCTCTGAGTGATGTTTTGCCCAAGGCACTTACCAGCACTACCCTTTTTCACGTAGTTGCCAGCCAGCACCGGTATACAAAATTAATTGGCATGATTATGATAGGTTGCCATTCAGATTGGTTTACTTTGGATAATAATGGAAATCGGACTTCATTGGTAGATGTTGGCTGATGCTTGCCTTATGATCAAACTCTGACTGTCAATTGCATTTGACACTTGCATTGTGCACAAGGTATTCAGAGTCTATTGTTTCTGATGGATTCTGTTCTTTTTTCTGTGCACTGCCTGTGTGGGCCGTACGACAAGACCCCTTTCTTTAAAAAATTTCCCTTCTTATAAGTCTTAAAGAATTTGTGTAAAACTGCTGTTTGGGTGTACTTGGATATGCAAGTATTGCGAATAAGTAAGTCAAAGCTGAATAGAGCTCTCTTTGTAGCGTTATAAATTAATGTTGTGTGTTAGCAAATAATGTTTAATAGGTAATTCAGAAAAAAAAACGGACTGCACGTCCAGTCTACAATCAACTCAACTCCACCACTTCTTTACGTACTGTTTTCTAACAATCTACTCGCTTGTTATTTTTTTTTAGATCATGAAAGGCCCGCAAGGAGTGAAGGCCACGGTTAACGTCACAAGCTCCTCAAGTGAATCCAACGCCAAATGCTGACAGTCATATCGTAAGGCAACCATACCACGGTCGACTGGAGCAGCTGAAACCAGTCCGCAGGTAAATAATGCTAATACCTAGTGAAATTGAGGATATCTTATCATGGTGCATTTCAGTTTCCTTTTCGAAGCGAATTTCCTAACAGTGCCAGAATTTCGGTGAGAGTCCGAGAGTTCTCTCTCGCAAAGACTCCCCTAACAAATCCCACATCTTGTGTAAGTTCTCTTAAACGCTAAAGTTTCCCACATGAAAGAGTAGTGAGATCCAAACCTCTTCAACTACCTCCACCTATGGGAATCCCTACACTTGTGGCTTTTCATGAAATTCTACCCCTGCCTTAAGTGCGTCGCTATAATGTTTATCTTTTCTTCAAGTTGGTAGAAGGGTGTTTAACCGTAGTTAACTGTTTAAAAAATCTTATAATTAAAAAATGGTTTGTGTCACTAGGGTATAGCTGTCGTCTTGTCTCAAATGATAAAGGCAGTAAATTGATTTGTTTCAAATTAGAGGTGGGTATAGAGGGTCATATTTGGGTCTCTAGTCTCAGACACTTCGAACACAGCTAGAATGATGACTTTAATGCTGCTTATCCCATTTTCGACGAAAAAAAATTACAAAAGTGCGAAAACCAGGGCGACCCAACGAAAAATCCAAAATGGCCGCCAAATTGGCCAAAAATCACATTTTTGACCATAACTTGATAAGCTTTTGTTTAATCACCTTCATTTTGTGGGACAATACCCATGTTTTGGAAGTGCAAGGACTCATTCTATGCAAATTCATCTCACCACGACTTTTCGTTTTCCGATTTTATGGCAATTTAGCTTTAAAAATTGGGACTGCGAGGGCGCTTTCCAAAAAGTACATATCATATCAAAGTTTTCAATTTTAACTGGGGGCATCATCAGAATTGTTGATCATCATTTTGAAGTTAGAGTGTGTAACACTGCATTTTTCCTTTGTGCGAATCAATTTAAAATTTGACGAAAAACACTCTCAGTGGAATTACACAGGGGTCAACGAACTTTCTTACGTCTGGGTTTCAATGGAGGGCATTTTTATGACATTGAAAAAAGGCCTATAGTTGTTAAAACCGCAAAACACCACGCAAGTCAAATTTTCAGCAAAAAAAAAGTGTTCATAATAAACTTCTTCATCTTCTTGAAGTTAAATACAAAACATTATCAATCGGATGTGCATTTATGGGAACGCGCCCTCAGAGCTCAATTAAGCAAAACGTCATTTTCAGGAAAACGAAACGCTTATCGTGAGATGAAAGTTGCAGAGACTGATTCTTGATACCCAAAACATGGGTATTGCCACCAAAATTAGGCAAATTGAGCGAAAACTAACAAAGTTATGGTCAAAAATAAATTTTTGACAATTTGGCGGCATTTTGGATTTTTTTCGATGGTGCCCGGGCACCTGGTTTCTTCGCACTTTTTTCATTTTATCAAAAAGTGTGATCAGGGTGATATTATTAAGTCATCAAATGAGCCTGTTTTCGAAGTGATCTGAAAACATTGACCTTCTATAGCCCACATCTATTCAAATTCTTTGATTTGCAGATTTTCTGTATGAATTGGATGACCAAAGTCGTCAAGGAAACACCCTCGCCACGCTATTCCATATGCTATTGTTTCCTACAAGGCAAAAGAGCAGTGCCACTTCAAGTGCCGATACTTAAGCGGTAGCCAAGAAAAGGAGTGTCTAAAGCAAGCCGAGAAGACTGCCTCTTCCTCGCAAACACTTCTTAAAATGAAGATGCCAACAAGAAACCCATCACCCTCATTGCCCAAACTGATGAAGGTGCAGACTTGTCAAGATTTCTTGAACACAAGCTCTATCTTTGGAAATCTTGTTCCCACCACTTAGATGCAAGTGGAGATATAAAGAAGAAAGAGGAAGAAGTGGTTTTGATAAAAACTGAAGGCAATTCAGAGTATGCGAGAGTATACCTCCGGGTCCTGTCTTCAGAGACAGAGAAAGCAAGAAATAGAAAAGCACTAGATAAAGTAAGGAAACGCAAAAGAGAATTCAAGGAATTTCTGCCAAAGATAAGTCTGCCCAGAGAAGACAAATGTATCAGAAACAAAGTCAGATTACCATGGGGATGATCAAACTGGTGAAGATATTACGCAAATTGGAGAGTCGGAAGAGAAGTAGTTACCTCTTCGGGGATCCATATCCACTGGCCGCTCGGGCGGGGGAAGTAATATAATGCCCAACTCCTGAATATGCAAATCAAGGGGCATGATTCTGGTCAAAACCTGGACTCTATTACAATAATGATGAGCAATCAGAGGTTTGTCTTGTATGATGAATTTAATGTTGGCATCACAGGGAGTTATGTTGCCAAAGAACCACAATTTAAATCTTTAAACATTGATAAACCAAGTAGAATTAAAGACAGGAGGTGGCTTTCATCGGGACCAGGAGGAGTCTTAGCACCCATAATAAGAACAATTGGATATCTTTTGACCCACCAAATAGCATCAAAACAGAAAAAGACACACAAGTACTGTGGATTCTCGATCCAAACATTGCAAGTGCCAGTTCGAAGTACCAATTGACAGGGGGTGATACAGTCAACTCAAGCAACCCAAAGGATTCAAGCACATGGGGACATTGACGAATCCCAGTCATCTTCTGTATCTCAATGTTCCTATAGTAATATGAAAATTGAGACCAACGTTCATTTTACCCAATTCAACCTACTTCCAAGGTTACAACTCAATTGTTCAAGTCAGAGTGTCAATGTAAGGCTCAGAAACACACTTGGGGTATTGGTGCTGCTAGTGCTGAGATATAACAGTCATGGTCAGTCACCCCCGTACAAGGTGTGAGATACTCAGAGGGAGCACAGAGATGGATTGTCCAAAATATGGGGACCTCCAGGATCTCAGACACCCCTAGGAGTAATGACTTCAGTACAAGTCAGTAGGATCTAGGAATGCAGTGGCAGGCTGAGATTGGCCTCACAAACTCCTACTCTTCCAGAAGTGCTTAAAAATTTGCATGCATGTATCTCAAAAGACCACCTTCCCCAAAAGCAACATTCAGTTCACAGATGCATTGATGACACCACCTGAACCAGATATTCCCCATCTTTCTTTCTATGAGTTTGAAAGCAATTTGGTACCAAATTTCCACCAGCTGATAGCGTACCATAAGTTGCACAATCTGCACCGAGTTGCCATCGTCTACTTTCCAATTATCAGAAGGAACAAAAGAGTGACTATAGAGCCTTGCAGGCATGAGATGAACCAGACTAAAGACCCAACAAGAGGTGTGCTCTACAAGTGGCCATGAAACACTTTCGGTTACAAAAATGGGTTCAATCAAAGAGGACCAGTTAAAAACCACAAACGATGGCAACAAAGCCGTCCCTAAGACAACATTGTCCACGTGAGAAAACACAGTACCTAACATAAACAACTCCCTACGGATGGAAAGCATTCACAAGCAAAACACCTCCATCTTCATTCTTATTTCCAGAATGAGGCTGCCATCCTAAAGGAAACGTAACATTGATGCAAACACTGAAAATCTTCAACCCAAGTACCAAAAAATGGCATGGCCATCACTGATATAAAGAAAGGCAAGAAAGAAAAACCGCGCCCATCTATGGAAAAATCTCCAATGGAAAGCAAACAGTTGATCCCAGACCGCCACGGTCAAGTCTGTGCGGGAGGAACTGGAAGTATGCACTGAAGGCTATGCCTGGGGAAAAGTGTCTTGATTAAAAAGACAACCACCATTAAACTGAAAAGGGTAACAAGAAGGCAGCCAAACCTAATCTCAGGGACCCACGTGTTTGCAAACAGATTCTAAAGATGCCTGAATCCTGCCACGGTTAGCTACTAAGGAGTATTTCGCGGTGATGCAGCAGTGTAGAAACCAAAAGAACCCGATTGCTCAGCAAGATAAACATTGAGCCATACGCGCCTAACTTGAGGAGGGTGTCATATACAGTGGGCTTTCACAAATCAGGTGACGGCACCCCCCCGAGTCGGAGAAAGAGAATTTTGCATAGTCCTTTAAAACAAGACAAGAGAACAGGGTATTGCTGTGTGAGTGAAGATTATCCCTGAAAATGAAAGGAGTAAATGATGGAGCAAGAAATTACCAAGAAGGAGGTTCAAACAGTTAAAAGATTTTAGAAAAACTGAAGTATGTGCAGAATCTTGATGTTTCTATGCCTCATTCAATCCAAGACAGGAAGGTGGAAGAACAGAAGCCGCCAGGAAAATTGTTTAATGACTGGTGTAATAAAAGGAAAAAACATATGGGATACACTGAGCAGAAATTTGATCTTCGACAGAAAATCAAAGGAAAAAGAAATCTCCAATCATTGATGGATTATGGAATAAGCGAGAGATGCGTTTCTTCACTCGGAGTCCAGTAATGGACTCCAGATTTGGGAACTTCAAACTTGGTACACCACTTCTCCAGGGAAGAGTCATTTGTGACAGGTTTAAGTGGTTATAACAAAAAGCCATATGATGACACATCTGCAAGCATGGGGAAGGAGATGGAAAAGAAGATCTACCTTTGATGATGATATGAATGCATATTTGAAGGAGAGAGATAGGGGTACCAGAGATGAAAGGTACAGAGGATAGATACAGAGAGATCAATATTCTAAAGAAAATCGATCCAGGAATAGAATTTTAACAGGTGGGGAGTTAGTTTGTCTAGAGATAAGGTCTGCTAATTAGAGGTGCATCCAAAGAAAGATCATCTTACCAAAAAGAAGTTCATACTAGAGAACGGTCTTCTCGAAGAAGTTCATCAAGAGAACGGTTCTTCTCGAAGAAGTTTGTCCAGCGAAACGGTCTTCCGAAGAGTTTATCCAGAGACCGGTCTTCTCGAAGAAAGAAGTTCATCAGAGAAGTCGGTCCTCTCAAAGAAGTTCTTATAGAGATAGTGATTACATTATGTCAAGTTGAAAGAACTTCTCAAAGAATTTAGTTTGTCTAGAGACAGATGCTCCCAAAGAAGTGAATCAAGTACAAGTTCTTATGCACAAGAAGTTTTCCAAAGAGGTCCAGTCAGATTCTTTCTATAAAACAGTACAACCCTAGTCCCAGTTACAGGCATGTAGAGACGCAAGTATGAGAACCCCACTGTCTAGGAGCTCGTCTGTGAGTTCTTCTGGTCACGATTTCCAATCAGCAAATGTCTTCAAAACAACCTGCTACCAATGATAGACTGACCACAGGGACCTCTTCAAGGATCTGGTAAAAACCAAATTTGAAAGCCTCGATGAGACCCCGCCTGAAAAAGAAACATGGCATCATGCCCAGACAAGAAGAGAAAATAGGGAATCTAGTTGGGGACGAACGAAAGTACTAAGTAGAAAAATCTGTCCACTTAACTATCAGCTCTAAAGAATACGTGAGGGAAGCCTACGTTCATTTAGAGACTTAACCAAGTACGAGCTCAATCAAAGTTGCAAAATTACAAAACGTTTATAAAGAAGCTTTCAAGACATGGGCCATTAAGAGCCTTGGAATGTCTTTATGAGCAAGAAGACAGGAATCCCTTCAGCAATGGATAAGATATCCAACAACGCTTGCTTGAAATGATAACAGGATATTGAAGTTCAAAGGGAGGGATTGGACAAATACAAGAGTAGTCCAAATACAAACAGAGGTCATCCCTAGCTTCAATGTTCCAGATAACTCCAGCACAATACAAGGTAGTAGTAACGAAAGTGGAAGCAATCAAAGCGACTCGGGCAAGAGGTCTGAGAATGCATGGAGCGAAGGTGGTTTGCAGTAGAACCTCACCAGAGATGCTAATCAGATGTATATGGACCGGTGCAGAATAAGAAATGTGGTACAAGAGCCCGGCAGGTTCAATCAAGGTGACGTTAGGTGTACTTGTGACACAAAACAGGCATATTTTTGAGCTCATAGGGGTTTACACTTCACTCATGCAGCCACTTCTAACAAGGGGCACTCTTCCCTAGTAATCACCGTTCATGTTAATTCAGTGCATGACCTCAAAGCAATCGGTGTTGCTCTGTTGCTCTTCAATTTAAATCATTTAGGACATATGCATGTGAATCTTATGAAATTTTTAAAAGAGCGAGGGAAATTCACACTAGAGATGCAGTTATTAGAACATGCAAGGCTTCTCATTTTCCAGACTGTTTAGCTAATTATTCTTTCAATTAAGAAAGCCTGTAGGTCTAAGCAATAGACATTGTACTCGATTAATATCAGCAAGGACTATCCCTCAAATATGGAACTTAAGCCTTGAGTGTACTGCTATCTGTGTCCATTAGTGAAAGTCTGTACACATCAAGAAAGCAAGCTTGCTATAAGAAATCCAACAATCACAAAAACAAATGTTTGATTAACCTTATAGATAAAAGTTACCAATACTAAGTCAGGGTCTTCGGGCAAAAGGGTATGACGTTTCCATATAGAAGTCCCATTGGGCAAAGAGGTTACAATTGATTAGAGCTGTGTGATGTTTGCAGTAGTGCGACAGAATGAATGGCAATACCTAATTTGCTTAATGGGACTCTATAGAAACCGTCTACCCAAAAAGGCCGCATTACGCTGCCAGATGGGAATTATGAACACAAACTGACAAAGGCCAGCGATTGCAGATGGGGACTTGTATTAAAACCCTTGAAGTAATGCTTTTGGATTGGGTCAAGATTCAAAACTGGATCATTGTGATTTTAAATAAATCCAAAATAAAATGAACGCCCCTGTGGAAATATAGGACACAATGCAGCCCCTCATTTTGAAGTGGTGGTGATTAACGTAGCTGCCAATGTTATGACCACACAATGGAGAACATGGAGACAATGACGGACCCTTTAGGCACATGACATTTAGAGGATTCAAAAGAAGGCATTAGTCCATGTACTCATTAATCATGGGCCTAGTAGTTGGTGATAATCCTACTGAATGTAAGTAGCGCATTCCTACCGAAGTTCCGAATTGTTTAAGTCCGAGATGCAATCCATACGAAACCAATTAATAAAATTGACGGGATTACTTTCGATTATCAATAGGCAATTGATTGAATGAATCGAGCGAGACCCTTTTGAGGCGGGCTAGCTGGCTAGTGCAGACATGGCGGCGACATTGCGTGGAAGTGCATGACGTCATGAACATGCTATATTTATAATGGGACCATGGTCCGGTATTTCTGTATTTTGGTTAGTTTTGCCGGTTTATGTCTTTAAAAAACTGTTTGTTGGGGGGGGAAACGCGTTTTATTGTATTTTTTATTGGCTTTTTAAGTCATTGTTAAATCTTAAAAAAATATGCAAAATCTTTTTGCTTTTGGGCCCTTTTATGTTTTGACTCTTTATAGCATTAAAGTAATTCTAAACATTTCAAAAAAAACTTATATTGTATTCTTGTTTTTTTTTGCTGTTAGTGAACTTTCCTAGGCGTCTACTAAGTACAACACTTTCCGAAATTGTCGAAATGTGCTTTCCGCGAGAGGCAACGATACCTGCTGAACTTGCCTCCATGTTCATGTTTGAGAGATTTGTTTTTAAATTCTCAGAATGAAGGAGATGCAAGTTTTACTTGGAAAGAGGGCGATTCTGATTTTATCAAACAGGTTGATTGACGTTTTGATGACAGGGTGTTTATGAAAGCGCCCTTACATACGTATCATCTGCACGCAGTGTGGGGGTCTCGCACCCAAGCAATCGGCAACATACACGCGCTGTATCGGGTCTTTGTTCATAAATGGATAATTACTGGGATTAACTCTTCGGACTTCGGTTAATTGACTTCGGTAGGGGTACGTTAAGTAGCATTATTTGCAAAGAGTGGTGCTGTGATATAACCATAATAATGGACAAAACTGATCATGAACAGGTGAACCGTTTGTATAGGGTCTTTATGGAACGGTAAAATTATGTGGAATAGTCCTCAGATCATCCAAGCATGCAGAGCTACAATACGTGCACCTGGTTCACCGGAATATTTCTGCAGGTGCTTCTATTCTCTTTGTGC
>JAMKCH010036809.1:0-28524 GCA_023653785.1 Ophioderma brevispina
TGCTTACAGTACATATATGAGCTTTATGAGATGTTACATTTTGAGTAATGAATAGATTTGCTTAGGAGAAAATATTAACATCACATTCTCAAAACCAGTATTACAGCCTAATTAAAGAAATTCTTAATATTTCTTCAGGTGGCTGAGTTACGTCCTTCTGTTTGTGGCAACCCCTCTTTTTATCGTGCATATGTGGCCAAGGTAAGACATCAGGAGGTGACATTTTGCCTAGATGGACCGTACTTTTAGATGGTGGGACATGCCTATCTAAGCTGTCTTTTTCGAAACCACGTCAAGGGGGAAGAAAACCCCAGGTGGAATTATTAAAAAATTACTTAAAACATCTAATAACCGTCTTCTTTGCCTCATAAAGCTGCCCAGTCTCTTGAAATGAATAATATGTCACCTCATTTTCTTTTCCCCAATATCAGGACCAATGGATACCATACTCAGATAACACCATTTTTGGAAAGCTGGCTAGCAAAACAAACAGCCCCATTATTCGGCAATCTTTCTCACCTATTACGTCACGGTGTTAAAAAATGACGGGCAATGTGTTCATATTTCAAAAAATCTCCAATGGAAAATGAAGCATAGTTTAAATGTTAGTGCACATTCATAATACTTTGGCATATTAATTATTATCATATGTATGTCTGTATATTTTCACTGCCAGTTCAATGGCTGCCAAAAGTTTGCTAGCTGGGACAACTGTCTGAAGCTGAGGGATTCCCTGGGCAGGCTGCTACCAGATAAATAGGCATGAAGCCTTAGAGTTTTGGCCTTTCTAATTTTTTTTTTTAAATTATAACTTATTTAAATGCACTAGTTATATAAGTGGTTGAAATTCATGATTGGTTGTAAAATTTACGAGAAAAGTAACAAATGGGGTCGTTGTTTTTTTTAGCTATTCGTTTGGGCACTCTAGAAAATGCTTTTATTATATTCTTTAAATGCGCCTTAAACATACGTACTGCACTAATTGGTATTTCTAATTTGCATATGAGTATTATAAACAAGTAAGAAAGGGCGGCCATCTTTTGGGAAATGCCTTCTTGATTTTGGGTACTTGTAAGTTTTTTGACTCTCAAAATAATGACTTCATTTCATTGCATTACTTGTGCCTTAAAACATATGTTCGGACCCTTTAATTGTATTTCCCAACTTGGTCTGGTTGCAAAGATTACGTAAAATGGAAAAATGGCGGCCATTTTGACCGCCATCTTGATTTTGGGTAATTGTAAGTTTTTAACTCTCAAAATGAAACCGACCTCAAATCGATATTTTAACTAATAATTAAAACATAAAATGTTTGGACACTTTATTTGTATTTTACCAACTTGCCTGGATGGTTTGCCAAGTACGAAAAATTGGCAAATGGCGGCCATTTTGACCGCCATCGTGTAAATTTTGGAGAGAGCTCCACCAGGAGGATTTTTTGGGGACTTTTAGTATGTATTCTACTCATATTCCGAGACCTATCCTGAAAAATCAGCTTGGTATGAAGCTATTTCCGTTAGCCTATTATGATCTAATGCTCTTGAACTAGATACCCACGAGGGTATGATATAAAATAGGCAATGGCGCCCTCGCGAGCCCGATCCCCGACCGTGGCGCCCACAGTGGTGTGTATGGATGCATTGAAGTGAAATGCGCACGGTGCCAGTTTGAGAGTGCTCAATGCGAGCGTTTTTAAGTAAGGTCGCGGAAGCTTGGCATTCACTATTTGAATAATTTTGGAAAGTTCCTTGGGTCGCTTTTATCATGTTATGAATAGATCCCACTGGCCTCCATGTCCAGCCATCTCATTATTCAACTACTTATGATTGACGTGGATGATTTTCAAAAACACTACTTACGCTCCGCCCATTATTTTGGCTGGTTTTCAAGAATTTATTCATACGTACGACCGCAAAGAAACTACTGGGGAACCGTCGTCAGCTGTCTGAATGCGAGACTACGACAAGGCAACGAGCAAAAAGGGGGAGTGTTTTGTTGATTGGTATCATGTAGTACGTGATGTTTCTAAACGTGACCGTATTGTGGTTGCTAAAATGACGCTAGTTGGAAAGATCTACACCGCCATGGCGAACGTTGGAAGTGGCCGTCGAGTAGGGCGCCGCGAGTAAAAAGTAAGTGACTTTTAAACCTTTTATATTGATACGTGCGCTAACAGTACAAAACTTGCACGGGGTCTCCCCGGGGTTCACAGATATTATTGATCGATAGCGTATTGTCAACGGCCCCCGAGTTTGTCACCCGCATGCAGTTCCAATCCCTTGCTGGCCCGGGGTTCAGTAACCAGTTTTGATGGATCTTCGTACTGTGCCATTAGTAGACTATATGTTATTTGAGGACATTTACTTTTGATACTATTTTAAAACATAGGCCCTAATAATATTCTTTTGACCCTAGCCTAAAAACAGTACAAATGTTCGTACTCAGTTACCCATATGCCTAGTATAGTCTAGATTCAAGCCTTCAGGAATAAGGTTACCTCTTTTTCAGACATCCACTTGGTTCCCCTCAGTTTGCCATAGGCTTTAAGGTTCCATTATCATAGTACCCCAGGGGAGGGTACTGACCAGGAAAGTAATGTCCATTTCGGTTCGGTACACAGTGGCATTGGGTACTGGTTGGCATGGGGGGAGGGGGGAGTTGCCAGTGGCGTAACGGGGGGGGGGGGGGGGGGGGAGGGGTGCCCCCTGACGACTTTGGCTGGGAAAAAAATGCAAAAATCAGTGCTAAAGCAGCCGTTTTTTAGCCCTCTGACCAGGAAAAAATGGCCCCGAGGAGGGAAAATTCCCCAAGACTGGGAATTTGCCCCGCAGAGCGGGTTAGGGCCCAATACCACTGGAATTTGTCCTCCCAAAATTTTCTTCTTTATGCCCCCCCCCCCCCGGCAGAAGGGGAAAAAAGAATTTTCGGCAATATATCAGCGATTTTGGGTCCAACAATCATCTAATTTGGGCAAAAATCAGCAATTTGGGCCAAATATTGAATTTTGCCTTCAGAATTTACAATTTGCACCCCAACAAAAATTTAACTTTCTCCCTTGTTTTCCCCCTCCCCCCAGAAAATGAACGTCTGGTGCTGCCACTATGAGATATCCAACCCAAATAACCAGCATTTTGGTTTGTTGGTCGGTTTGTTTAATGGATAAGACACCCTCGGTAGTACTAAAGTTGGGAACCTGATGGATAACCTTGTCTCCATTTACTCCATCTCCATTATTACTGAGATTTTGATATCAGAAGGAAGTCATATTTTTCTCAAACTCAATCATCATGGTATTTATAGATGTCTGACGCTAGACTGGATTCAATCTTTTCTTCGTGGCAACAGGATGCAAGCAGTATCTGGTATGGCACTTATTTGTCATGGGGGAGGAAGGCAAGGAAAGGGTACATCTGGAGTACCCCCGGGTTCAGGTATTGGTCCGACACTATTTTTAATAATACATAAATGAAATCCAAGATCAGGTCCAACCATTGAGACTACTTGCCGAGACTCTTATTGTTTACCGAGAGATGTGAAACGGAAAGACCAATGATACTTCAACAAGATCTGCTTACAATTGGTCAACCACCTGGCTCATGCATTTCACATAGACAAAGGGCTATCCTATCAATAACAGGAAGCGTAATCAGTTACACCAAGATACCATCCTGGGGAATCTCTTGAGAGGGTGGACCAGCATGAGTATTTGGAGGTGTTGTTGGTGTACATTCAACACACGATCTCCGCTTGGACAACCATGTCATAAAATCAGAGAAAAGGCAAGTCGCTCACTTGGTCTTCGCGTCACACAATATCACCATGTAAGCACTCTGTTCAAAGCCAAGGCCCATAAAAAACCATAGTTCGTCACAATTGGAATATGCGTCTGAAGCTTGGAGCCCTCGCACCTTGGATGAAGTAAATCGACAACAACAAGAGAAGATACCAAAAGAGCAGCTGCTCGCTTTTTTTGGGATTATAGGAGAACAACGTTCAGTGACCCCTCTCCTTCACAACTTGGGTTGGGAATTACTCCACACCAGGTGCCTCACCAATTTAAATTGTTCTACAAAATACATCCAAACTTGTAAACATACAGTTTCATCTGTTATTATCTGCATAATCAGTGGCAGACATTCCAAAGTTTGAATGAATCAGATTTGGTTGTGTTTCATGCAACTTAGTATATACCCAGGTATTATAACGTGCCCTTAGGATGTTGTGTATAACAAAATTTTCCCGATCCAGAATTTTATAACAAAGTGTGTGATTTCTATAGAAGGACTTTGATTTGAGCTTCGCTATTCACATAAGCATTATGTATAAACAAAAAACATGAATTGTTTGAAAATTGCGGGTTGCCATCCTAGGGAGGAAATCTTAGTCAGCCTTTAATAATTACCACACACTTTAGTGCACCAATTTTGCTTCTTGCTCCAAGGCCTGGACTGATTTAACTGATCTTAACACCCCCTTTAAAAAAAGAAAGTTTGTTTTCAAGATTGTGTATTTTTTCAAAACTATAAATTTGAGTTCACAATATCAGTAGCGTATTTAGCGGCAGGGTGGACGCCGGGTAAAATTCAAGGAGGGGCGACACATCGTAGGGGGGGGGGCAGGGTCATGCCCGCCATGAGTTAGGGATACAAAATGGGGTGCGTTATTACATTTTCACAAATATTATTTACATTTTACAATCGTATCATAGAAACCAATGTTAAGTATTCAGATGATTTTTATATTTCATTTAAGGGAATTTAGCTAGCTTGAAAATGGTAGCAGCTTCAATTTGTGCCGGGTCAGAGAGGGTTGGTGCCTAGGATAAGGCGTGTAAGGGATGCAGATTCGACGAGAATCACCGAATACGATTTCTCGCAGGATCTCGTAGCATCCAGATACGAGAATCAATTTCTTCCATTGAATTCATGTAATAAATGTTGTTATTTCAGTAAATTTGGCTCGCAAACTCACACGAATTTGCACCATGGTGTATTAAAGTATAGGGATTCCAGCCATGTATTAAGATGTTAATTCTCATTTTGTTAGTTATTTATGTGGCATTCATTTTAACTCTTACATTCAAAGTTAAGCTATGATGATATTGCAATTTAGAGGAGGAAGCAGAATATCATCTGGGGCTTATTTAAGGAGTTCGTTTTACTCTACTACCAGAAAAGGTTGCCAATGTGGTAGTTTAGTATATGGACCCTTACATTCAAGTAGGTAGTAGTACTCTCAAATTGTGGTATACTGTGTCAGTAGGGGGCAATTATGTTTACTAAACAGGGGTCAAATTTGTAAAATCCCCCAATCCTGTTGAATGTATGCCTATTGCCCATCTAATCCAAGGGATTCCAAAATGTATAATTGTACACCTACGACCATTGGTTTTGGAAGTTATAGGGTAAAAATGACAAAATTGTAAAACAAAGGTCAATCTCAAGGTACAGGCGTCAACATTAAAAGTTACTCTGTATATTTAAATACTTGCAAATTATTGCCTGAGGTAAGAGGAATCCTAAAAAGTATGTTTTATATGTTAAATTGTTTACTTTTTAAAAGGAATAAGGGTCAAGAAGGTCACACCCAATTGGATTATGTTGCCCTATGCCTATTTTGTCCCATAACATGGGAAACTATGCATTGCAGATGGTACAAACTATTCCTGATTTTGACACATTAAGGTCCATGGTAATGCTTTAAACATACTTATAATACCACCAAAAAATGGTTTCATTCATATTTGTATGGTATCAATTAAAATCTGCATGACGCAGTAGTAATTGAGAAACCGTATATTTGATAAAAATTGGGCATATATCATGTGTTTTGGACAAGCTTTCAAAGGAAATTCCAAAATGAAAGTGATTATCGCGCTGGAAGCGTGACCAGAAGTGACGTCCGAGCAACAAATACGCGGTACGCGATACGCGTCTGATCGTCATCGTGGAAACGGACGTGAGCATGGCCCAGTTCAGTTTTCTTGCATACGTACACAGTTGAATTCTGGTGATATGCGTCGTTACGTGTTGGTATCATATGGAATTAATTTTTCTTGATTTGATGCATTAAATTCGATTATAATGTGCTGTCATGTCGACGGCTGCACCAGCGGTGACCTTACCGACAAGGAGAATCAGAACAGAAAGCTTTATCAAGTTCCCAGAAAAGAAACCGATAAGGAGAGATATCTGGAATGTGCGGTGAGGTTAGCCCACGTGTGAGCTTTGTTACAAACTTGACTCTGACGTCATTAAACGGCGGGGTCAAATCCACATCCGTCATCTTGATACGCGTTCGCGAAAACCAGGAGAAGGCCCTGCCAGTTGGGTAATTTATCCTTGAAATTTAACCAAAACCTGGTTTTTCCGATGTTCACTTTTAAAAATCGTTGTTGCGAGTATGATAAGGATACTGTTGAGGTACGAAAATGTAAGAAAGTAGAAATGTTACTCAGTCATTCCATGGACCTTTAAGCTAGAGAACAACTTCATTCAATTTACCAAAATTGGAGCGCAGCAACTTCTGATTTTGACCTGTACAATAGAAATGACCTTTTTACCATTTAGCCATTTTTACCATAACTCCAAACCAATGGTGATAGATGGTACCAAATATACATTGTGGGAATCTTTATGACTAGAAGGACAATTTGGAATAACATTTCCACAGATGGTTTTTTTAGAGAATTTTAAAAATTTGACCACTGTGTAAACTTAAATGACTTCTATTGAAAAAGTGATACCACAATTTTTGGGGAGATATTCCATGAATTGTTAGGAATGTTACAGTCTTTACAGTCCTTATTCATTTTTCAAGGTATGTGTAGGCAGCAGTCTTGCAAATTAAATGGTTGACCCCCCCCCCCCCCCATCATGTTACATGTAGTCAGAAAAGAAGTCTACCCAGTGTCTCGGTGTTACGGACCTTGTACGTGTACTCGATGGAAAGCTAAAACGACGGGTACTATCAGTAACCACCGGGACAACTGGTAACAAGGGTCTGTGAAACTTCAGTCGAAATATCATCCCTCCGAAAATAGCCGGAGTATAGACCGTTGTACTAAATTGCTCCCTCTGAAGAGGGGGGAGAAGAAATCTTCGTCGCATATGGCGTCAAAATAAGGAATGGCTATTTCAATCAGCCAAGGATATGACAATTGATGAAGTCATAATACATTTTAAAAATAGAGGCATGGCAGATCGTTCAGAACTTTGACAGTTAAAGTCTAGACACCTCTGAGACAGGTGATACGCACCGCTCGGTGATGAAGGGTACGCGAGGCCAGGGGACAATAGGCGGCTAGCATGGGAACATACCAAATCGATAAAAAGGTTTGTTTCGTGTTAGAAATGGATTTTGGGTGTGATCACAGTGGTTTGTAGCTTTTTAAAAATTACAATATAAATTAAAATAATATTTAAATATAAACGTCATTGTAAAATCAAGGAGTATGTAAACTAATATTTTATTTGTACGGGATTAAGAAAGAAAAGGGAAAGGGTCGTGATATGATATACAACACATAGAAGCAACGGGGGAGGAAGGGAACTTCAAGACCCCAAATCACCCAAAAAAAATAAAAACATAGTTCGATTTTTACCTAAAATTTGGCCTCCACCCTAGTAATTGTCTGCCCATCAATTTTGATTATCTTGCAAATTGAGTGACCGTATTTCAAATGTCAAATTTGTCGATTTTCTTGATTTTTTTCCTATCAATTTAATATGAAAACTGGATGGGAGATAAGTATGAAAAATGGCCCAAAAAATGGGGTATATCCCCCTCCAGATTTCCCGCCCAGGTCTCAAATCTGGGTTTTTAGAAAAAAAAAGCGAATGAAATTCCTCATCCAGTTCGGCCCCATCTTTAGTTCGTCCCATTTTAGTTATTTGGGGGCACATTTTCTTTAAATAAGAAAAAAAAATGAAATTAGGAATCTTTTACCAGCGGAATGAGTAGAAAAAAGGGTCTGTACACACTTAAAAAAAACGGGTTCAAATATCAACAGACTAAAGAAAATGAGCCCATTTGAGTTAAAAACAACACCATAATTTTAGGAAGTAAATGTGGATCACGGAAAGAGTAATTTGAACTCAAAATGCATGGGATTTTATTTTTGTCGGGGTGCATATTTGACCTGTCTTTAAGGTATCAATTAAAAAACAATTTGTTTTTCACAGACGCAGGTTTTAATTTACCTTGGGCCTTTTGGAATCAATCCGTTTTTTTTATGTGTGAAATATTTCTTAGAATTTGAAAATCTCAGTTGGTTGATGTTATTGTGCCAACTGCGGGGTTTTTAAGGGGTTAAAGTCATGGGGGGGGGGGGGAATGCAAAAACTGAGGTGTTAAATGTTAACACCAAGTCCGGTGTCAAGCTTCTCGTTGTTAGTTATGATTGTTGAAATTTGTAGTTAAACACCGCTCGGTGTATGTGCGCACAATTTTACTTATGTTTTTGGTGTGATCTGCTTTGAAATGTGAGAGGTAAGCAGTTGCAACAAATAAACTACTAAACTTGTCAGATGATTGATAAAAATAAAATGTTAACACCAAGGTTGTGTTAAGTAAAGCCAGAGTGATGTCCCATGAGTCAGGAGGGTCTTAATTAACACCAGTGGTATCAATTGTGGCACAGGATGGTGTTAAAAATATTTAACACCGACTGTGTTGTAAAAATTAACACCAAAACAGTGCCATATCATACATTGTAACACAAAAATGGTGTTAATAGAACGCAACCATGTGTTAATTTAACATCCAAATGGTGTACAAACTAACACAGTAAGGTTGCAGTCCTTATGATTCCCCAGTCCCATTTGATGTTAAATTAACACCCATGGGTTAAAGGAACACCCTGTTTGCAGTAAAAGTCGTTAAAGGGGAACTTTTTGGGGAAAAAACATCCGATATTTAGAGGAGATTTTACTTGTTGGACCAAAATCATATCTTTTATGCCAGAATGTTGTGATATTTGGGCTCAAATCATTGATTTTTGCCAAACTCCTTCATTTTTTTCGGGGCGGGGGGGGGGGGGTTGTTCTTCCTGGCGCTGTCACTAGTGAACCGGCTTTTCCTAATCCACCAGGCATATATTCACTTCAATGCAATTGCATCATAATCTCAGCATCATAATATAAAGGGACTTCATAGTTCGAAAACAGGAAGTGTTTTACAAATGGGAAAAAAATGAATTATTGAAAAAATGATAATCATTCGATTTTTAGTTTTTAATTAAAAGCTCTTCTTTTGATGATAGGCATTACACAAACTGTTGTTTTCTTTCAAAAAAAGGACAGTTTTCAGAGGGAAAGTTAAACAAATAATATTGGTTTTGTTTTAAAAAAAGAAAAAACCTAAAAAATTAAAATTTTTTATTTTAAAGCATTTGGTTGCAAATTCCACCATAAATCCTGTAACGTTATTAGTTTTCATATAAAAATTTTCTTTATGAGGAAAAAAACCACTTCTGAAAGAAAATGATTTTCTTTGTTATTCGAAGCGATCTTTCTTCTTAAATTGGAAAGCCTCCTGGTGGTTGTCATCTCGAAAATCTGAGTTTGGGCATCAATAATCTTAATTTCAAAGCAGATTTACCATTTGTCGCGCGAAAAATGGTGTTTTTCGTATTATCGATGAGTTTTTAGATTTAATTTCTTCCAACTAGTGGACCTGGAGTGTTTATAACTGTGTTTTCTGCTTGAAAACTGCACGTTGTGTGGACTTGCCAGGTAGTTTAAAGTTTTAGACTCATCGGTTTAAATTGGTTTTTTATCGTCAGATTCGGTCCTATACGTCACGAACACTTTTTTCTCGTCCATATATTCAAATTGAATAATAATATCGTTAACCATTTAGTCGAACAACTGTGGTTTTCAGTTGATCAAATTTTACAAAAATTCCAAAAACAAAATCGAATAAGGAAAAAGAAAAGCTTTATTCCCCAATGCCCTTATCTTTGAACTGAAATCATTTTTTTTTCAATTACTGCATATATCGGTAAATAGTTTTGGGAGGAGGAGGACTTCAGCAAATAATATAAATTAAATTGATCTATTGAAATTGGTTCGTTTTGATTTGGAAAAAGTGAGATTTGTAATTCAAATTGAGGGTTTTATATTAAATTTAAAAAAAGGTTGTGAAAAAAGTAAACCAAGTTTTCGAAGCAGATTGACATTGCTTGAAGTGGGATTTTCGAATCGATGGGTTTCACTCGAAAAACCTGTTTTTTGTTATCGATTGTTTGTTTTGCCGTGTTTTAATTTATTTTTGATTAAAAACTCCCAATTGAAACCCAGTTCAATTGATGTATGGTGTTTCCACTTAAAAACCTCAAGTGTTTCCGAATCGATAAACTTTCTTGTCTTGAAAGAAAAAAAAAAAACATATTTTTTTCGGATTCAGGTCTTGTTGAAAACTTTCTTATAGAATATACTTTTTTCATTTTTAAATCCCTGACCGTTTTTTTGTTTTTTAATTAAAAAACTCAGTTTCTGAATTCGAATTTCACCCAGTTCTGCGAATTAAGGCTGACTCAGAGATTTTGAGGAGGAATGATTCATTATTCGAAGGTTCGTATCGGAACACACGTTGTAGAATTCGCGTTTCGAATCCTTCAAAGGGTTCACTATCGAAAAAGGGTTCGCTAGTAATAAATTAAAAAAAAGCGGGGCGCTATCCGAATTTTAAAAAGGTGGGGTTCGCTATCCGAATCCTTAAAAAGGTCTTAAACAATTCAAATTTTCAACAGTTGTTTCCGAATATTGAAAAAAGCTTCGTTTTTTTCCGAATAAGCATAAAAACGATTCGCTATTCAGATAACCAGATACCGCGGTGTTCTTTATTCCAAATTCCAGAAAATGTTTGGCTATTACGATTAAAAAAAAAAGAACAATTGATTTGAAGCAACAACAACCTGATAACATAAGTTTTAGTTTAGTTAGGGTTAGGTGTTAGGGTTGTTCGGGTTAGGTTATCGGGATTAGGTTAGGTTAGGTGTGGTTAGGTTTGGGTAAGGGTTAAAAACAGGTGGGCCAAACAATTTGATTGGTGTCATCTTTGTGGCGGGATGTGTTTTTGTTATTTCAGGGGGTGTCTTTTCTATTAACATTAAAATAAAAAAATAATGTACATTATAATTAAATAGTGGTAAATATTTTCGTGGTATCAACGTATCCATATAATTCATCAGGTTCGTTGATCCAATATGAAAAAGACAATTTTAAAAGCGAAACGTTTTTTAAAAATTCGGAATGGCGAACCCTGTTTTTAAGATTTGTCTGGAAAAGAGTGATCCTTTTGTTGATTAGAGTTTCGTAATAGCCGAATCTTCGTAACAAACGAAACCTTGGATAACGAACCTTCTGAAACGAGATTACCCGAATTTTGTTTACACAGTGTCATATTATATGGCACTGTTAATATACATGCATACATACATATAAATGTTAACTGCATGTAAAACGAAAATCCAATTCGAGCATTTTGAGGTGACGATCTTTTAATTTATTTTTCAATTAACAAGAATTATATTTCAAAAATCTCTGAGTCAGGCCTTTAAATGAAACCTAAGGGTTTTTTTAATTGAATCGAAAACCAGTTGATTTTTTGCTCCAAAATCACCATAATTTCCATAAAATCTGTGATTGGCGACGCCAGATTATAGTCCACAATACAATACAGTTATATTGTAATGTAATGAATTTTGATTGAAAAAACCCTTATAGTTTTCAAAATATGAACTTATATTTCCAATAGAATAATATTGAGAACAGCGCACTTTTACAAATGAAAATTCGTTGCTGAAACTATTTTTTCAATAAAAAAGGAGGGATATGCCTCACTAATGATGTAAAACATGATATGGGAGATAAGGGAGTTGTTTGCTGTGGTTTGTTTGTTGTTTTTGTGAGTGTTTTGGGGTGCTGATTATATTAAAAAAATGACATTTGTTGTTTCCACAATTGATGTTATCGATTATTTTCTAAGTAAAGACGTTTTCAAATCGAACTACAATTTATTTAAGCCTATTCTTGAACAATATTCTCTATTTTTTGAAATGATTTATCAGTATGAAAATCTTTGAAGGATGTCATACCCTCCCATAGGCATGTGAATGAAAAATATAAAGGGGGAAAGAGAGAGAGAAGTTGAAAAAGGGAAGATAAAGGAGAGAGAGAGGAGAGGGTTTTAAAGACAGGAGATTTGAGAGAGTTAAGGAAAGGAATATGAACTGAGTGTAAGGGAAAGAGAGGGAAGGCGGGTGAGAAGACGTGAAAAAAACACGAACACGAGAAGGAACAAAAAGGAAAAATAAAAGATTGCCAAAAGAGGAATTTAGCAAGTACGGGGGAGAAGGATGTCGAAATAACGAAAGAATTATATAACAGTTTTTGGGAGGGAACGAAGCAGACAGAAAAGATTTTAGAGGAAAGAAACGGAGAAGAAAATTAAAAAAAAAATAGCGATTTTGTTAGGATGCTAGCGGGTAAATATGTGTATACGCGGAAAAAACTGGGGAAATAAAGCAAAAAATATGGATGCTTTGATAGATCAGTATCCAAAAATGTTGTCTTACATCTGCAGACATTGTCACCACGCGCTTGGTGGTTGTTTATAGGTGTATGTATTCAGTCATTAACGCCGGCGCGCGCAAGGGGGTAAATACTTGCCAGTGGTCCTTTGAGGGTCCGATTGGGGTGTGATCGATCAAATGTCAATCACTACAAGTAGGCGTGCCCGAATACCTAAAGTCCGTGACTTGCTCTGAGGCTCAAGCTTGGGGAAAAAAATTTTCAAGACTCGGTTCTGCGAACCTCTCTGAGTTTAACCCCAACATCCCACAAATCTTTAAAACGAGTCTTGACACAAAGACTAACCCCGTGGGGCTCGGCGGCTCTTTGTTTTTTTGTCGTCTGCACTCGCAAGAAGTGCAGAAGGCATATAAAGGGATTACTTGGTTTATGTCGTGTGTGTTGTTATGTGTGTGCTGTCTGTGGTCAAAAATGTGCTCTTAAATATATTGCATGCCGTATGAGTTCAGTAAGGGTTATGATGATGAAAATTGCGTGGGGTGGAAAGGGGGGGTCTTTGGCGGTGGACATGTGGTGACAGGGATGGTTGACTTCAGGTGACCTTGTCCTTGGTGACCTCATGTGACCCTTTGGCCAATTCACAAACCACGATGGCAGATGAGACAATGGCGGTCCATGGGACCGCGATGTATTTGGTTTTTTCAAAATCATAATAATACACAGTAGCAAAGGTCACATGTAGCAAACTGTCACTGGATTAGGATTCAATTTTTTTATAATTATGGCACAGGTGCAAACAGAGGGTGTTTGAAAACCAATCCCATGATACATTGCAATGTGCCGATACTGTATGTACTAAATAAGTCAAAGTACTTAGGGATAGTTTAAAAGGTTTCCAAAAGTTTCAGGAACCACAGGGCGATTTTCATGATCATGCTAAAAATTCATTTACAGCTTTGTGGGGCAGAATGAGCATAAAAGGCAGGGTTTTGTTATGTTTAGATAGGATTTTTGTGGGTGCGTCCACATGACCCAATTGAGGTGAAATTTCAACAAAATGGTTTGATTGTGGGATTGACTCTCAATACTGCAAACAGTATAATTTAATTAGGCCAAATGACACAATGGAGTTTTGGACTTGATACCTTTGCATTCCTGCACTTCCCCTCCACAAGTTGGGCCTGTGTTACTCACCTTTACAAATTGGTATTTTGTTGTGTGTGAGTATATACATGTAAAGTTCCTTAAAAATTGTTCATGTCTTCCTGGTAAGAAAGACTTGCTTTCAACCAAGAAGCAACTGACCATCAAATACTTGGGAACCCCTCCTAAGGAAATGACAGGTCTAAAGTTGAGTGTTCACATCCCCCAATCCCTTAATTTCTCCAGTAATTATTTTGAAGACAGGTTCTGCTCTCCTAAAGTTAAACCAAGAATTTATTTTGTTCCTTTTTTCTCATCTGCAAATTTCGGGAAAAGGAGTGTGCTGCTGCCAATATTTGTTAAAAATCAATGGGACAATGGCTGAGTATTACAAAATCTAACCGGGTGAGAAAAAAAGTGTTTTTAAATTTTTAAAGTATTTTGTTAGTGTTTATAGTTAGAAATGTTGCTAATGTCTCTTTTTGGACAGAAAAGTTCCCTTCAATTTTGGTCCAATTATACAGGGTGTCCTCAAAGAATTACACCCTAACTATAGGCGACCATAACTTCCAAAATAAGTATCACATTGAGCAAATTTAAAAAGAATCTTAACCACGATGATGTTTAATATTTTAATGTAAACTCACTCGATTCGGTTCAGTAGTTTGAAGAAATAAGTGATTACGTAACACGTGTCAATGAACACTTCCATCCAAGTTGCTCACATTAATGCAGATGGATTTTTAACTACGCTGATTACGTTGTTTCTGTTCAACTGTTCAGCGTCTTATTTTCATTCCCACAAGAACCGCCTTGTTTAATATTTTGCGGTTCAATGCCATTTTGTTTGTTTTATTATCGTAATAAACAATTACCGGTGCCAATTTATAACAAATCCAACAAAAAACAAAACATGTTAATACAGAATGATCACTTTATTAGAAAACACACCAATAAAATCTTAGAAAATGTGAAATATGTTTCGTTGATCTGCAGGGTTATAAACATTGTATTCCTTTATGAACTTGAAGAGTTGATTTTGGTCGACTGATGTTACATTTATTTTTACTTTGTTGGTATGCTGGATATACAAAGTTTAAAGCATTTTATCAAAACGGAAAATCTTCACATCTGAATCAATCTTAACAACAGAAAAAGGTGAACCTTTGGTGGTTGAAACCCGTTTTTAAGATTTTTTATAATGCACAACCTATGTTTGATTATCAACTTTACTTGTTTTCATATTATTTCAAAGCATAACTTTTCTTTTCTAGAAAGCTGCCTGATAAATCAATTTAAATTAAATGAAAAAGGAATTTGGGCCTGATGGCGACAGACCTGTATTAACATTAATTTGTCAGAAAACCGAATATATTGCTGACATTTCTTCAGTGTTCTTCAATTTTTTAAGTGAAAAGGAAACGATGTAATTTCTGTTGTAATGTCTACATGATGTGCAATATATGTTGAGCCTGGTGCAAAATATAATTTATTATCTTATTTGTTTTAAAGAAATAAAATGAAAAACAGAATGTAAGAAGTATTGCTTATTTCTCGCCTGTTCCTTCTGAATCACTTTATTACAAAACTTGGAAGAAAGTGTCCATTGACATGTGTACATAATCGCTTATTTCTTAAAAACTACTGAACTGAAACGGTGCTGTTTACATTAAAATGTTAAAAAGTAATTATGATTTAAGATTCTTTTTAAATTTTTCAAATGTGATACTTACTTTTGAATTTATGGTCGCCTATACTAGGTAGTAATGTGTAATTCTTTCTGAGACACCCTGTAGTAATGTTAGCAAAAACTTGAAAGCTTGGATGTTGTTTTATTACATTACACATTTATACAGAAGGAATATACAAATCTGATGTTATATTACTATACTTTGATTACCAAGCCAAGGCGTGCCTCATAACGGTGCGAACTGATAATGGAATAATAGAGGACACGACAAAAGCAAAAGGGACTCGTGTGGATACATGTATGTATGTGTGGGCAACGCGCGATCTGTTCAATTCAACGCGCGGAATGATAACAACCTAATAATTCCCTCCTATTTGGTGGTAATCAAAGTATACACAGCTTTACATCAAGATTGTTGTTTAATTTTGCATTTCTCTCGAAATAGATATATCCATCCAACACTACCATGTTGTGGACAGACAATGCAGTGTCCTTGTACTGTCCCAAATATAGTAACATTAGCAACACATTTTTGCTAGAATCACTTTCCACAATATTTGTTTAAGTATTAAAACTCTATTTAATTCTGTTGTAAATAAAATGATAAAGCCTTAGGGAACTCAAGTTGCACTTTACTGTGAAATGTGTTGTATGCCTACTTTAGTTTTGGGTATTCTATTTTTATGTATTGCTTTTGGCCATTTGGGTTCCTTGGGAGATCAGTGCTGATCAATGAACAAACAAACAGCAAATGGACAACAATCAATAAATCAAATTTTAATTACTTAGTTCTTTTCAAGCAATAAATCAAAGTAAAAAAATGTACAATGTGCCTACAACAAAGGAAATGGAGTTAGGAGTTAAGAATGATCATTTATCACTAAGATTTACTGCTATGCCAAAATTGAAGAAATCTAGAGAATAATTAAGGTGGTCAGTCACACGTTGTTGATTTTGCATGCAGTGACTGTGCTGACACTCCTTATGAGTACTTTTGTAAAATAATACATTCAAGTTTTCATAAACAAATACCTAAGAATGCTACCACTGTGTGTAGATGCACACAGCCTGTGCAACTGATATTGGTGTCAGTGTTTGGTCACTTGTAAGTAATTGAGCTTCAAATATCATAATCAAAATATAGCTAAATCTATTCAGAGTGAATTGAGGGGGAAATAAACACATTAAATTAAGAGCTACCATAGCTTGTGTCAAGTTGGTCGCATGGATGAGATACATTGTACATGTAGGATTTTGCTACTGGTACGTACATGCAGTTACACACTTGGGCAATACATGACTTCCTATTTAGGAAATAAAGGGTGATGCAGCATCGTTTATGGGCGAATAAAGTGCCCAAGGTCGGGAAAACTAAATAATGGGCAATGCGCAGCCGAGCCCATTATTCTAAAGTTTCTCTGACTGAGGATACATTATTAGCCTATAGATGATACAGCTAACCCTTTATTTTTATTCTACTACCTACAACAGCTTGATTTTATATGAAAACACATTAGCGACCCATTATTGAGAATAATGGACAGTAAAATGCTGCATTTTCAATGACGGGCAGTAGAATTCTCCATATTTCCCCGCTTATTGCTGTCGTCTCATTTTGAGGTATTAGGAGGCAAGGGTCCTACATGTATGTGAGGGGACTCTTGCCACCCTGCTCCCTTCCCCTTGCTGGTTACTCCATTTTTGCAATTACTATTTAACAAGATTTAATTTTTGGTGGCTAACTGAATATCCTTTCTGAATATCCTTTCTTGAATATAAAATTCAATATAGTTCGATCTATTTCATTTTATTTTCCAATTTATTTTGGGGGAAATAGCTAAATTGGAGCCAAAATGTGTGAAATATATCCAAAGTGCATTAAAAATTGTGATTTGTCCAACCTGTCAAGTTTTAGAAGTTTTCAAATAGTTATCCATATTATGTATTGTGTATGTGGGTGTGTGTGTGTGTTTTGTAGTGTGGGTCATACCAGTGTTTGTGGTGTGTGGGGGGGGGGGGGATAAAAACTGTTAGCCCAATCCATGATTTGGTATCACCTAATATTCAGGTTGAAGGGCCAGAGTCCCTGCCTGGAGACCACGCACGAGAACGGGTGAAGCATTTCTCCTTTGATCACTGCATTACTATTACTCAGTAGACAAAACCCAACCTAACTATGATGCTCACAAAAATGGTAAGTTGAAACCCAGACACCCATTTGCAAGCATTCTAACTTCATTTTTTTTTTTTTCAATTTAGAACACTTAAACGTGTAAACTGGTGCTTTATCTTAATATATCAAAGTTTCTACTTGGTACAAGAGCTTGGCACTTGAATGGCACTCACGCACTAAGTTCCGCCTGGAGATAAACTGGTGTTTTATGGTAGAAGTTAATTATCTATTCAACACTCTATTCACTAACTGTGCTAATATTGGTTGTTTAACCAAAACGCAGGCAAATTTTGTTGTCTTATCTTCAGAAAAGCAGCGATTTGAAGGCTGCAATTTCATGACGACAAAACAATGTTCATTTGTACTGGGTGCACAGGTGTAGATAAGGTGCACTTTGTCAGAGCTTGAAATTAGCCACACATAGCTCAAATAGAAGCAATATGTGAAGCCTACATCATGTAGTGTTTGCATTCGAGTTGTGAATCAAAAAATTTGTCGCTTTCATTCACATAGCGACCCCCCCCTAAATGTTGCCATTTTCCTCATGAGTTTGGATTGCGCATTCCCATTCTGACCTAACATGTCGCCCCCTTGCAATTTTGTATTGTGTATTATATAATAATCTTTCGGTGGGGAGAAATACGCAAGATGCGAGACCAGATTTCATGGCAAAAATATGCATTAAATGCAAAATTTGGGTCACGATACAATAAAATTGTGGGCACAGGGAGTACTATGTCCACAGCCAGTTTTTGAGTTGCTTCATGCATGAGTGTGGAGATCACCCCTCTAGCCTCTGGATCAACAGTAAACAGTATACATACCCTCACTGATCCAAAGTTGTGAAATGATTTGTTTCTGTGGATATGGGAGAAAGAGTGCCCTGTTTACAACGTGGGCCAATTGAATGGAGGGGAAACTTGTAACTTTGGGTACCATTCTGGCCAATTTCACAGTCCCAATTTTTTTGTTGGGATTGGGCAATCTCAAAATCTGTTTTTCACTACTTATCCTCAGCTTTTATATTCTTTAGAGGAATATGGGTAGTATAACATGGTACATGTAACACCTCAACCACCTGAGGTCCTGAAGTGAGTTAACAGGTGCAAAGAGAGATTTTGATGCACCCAAAATAGGTGTCATAAGGTTAATTTCATATAGACTAAGACCTCAATAGATTGTCTACCTTGTAATAGGCTACGGAAATGACTTAGAGGGAAAAATTTGTTTGATTTGCATATATTTCAATATAAAACATAGACTGAATTTTTGGATATTTGCTCAGATCGAAATTACTAAATTTCAAAATTTGTGTATCCAAAGAAACCTTTCTCTGCTTACTCCTTTCACTGGGGATCTTTTGATGGGAAGCTTTCCATCAGGGCAAATATGAGTTAATTTCCAATTTTTAGGCACCTGATATGTGAATCTCCTCATTGCACTTTAAGTTGGCTTGTTCCGTTTATGCCCTTAAATTTGTGTTCATTTACTTAATATGAGAGCCTTTGTACTGTAACTTGCACTCTCATCAAGTACATGGGAACAAGCTTGTGGTTTTGATGGCAGAAGCAATATGCATATTGGCAAAGCCTATTCAATACTGTGCTATTTGATGGTTACCGTTAAAATTGTGTTTTTTTGTTTATATCTTGGGAATGTACTGGATATGAAGGGCCTCAATTTCAGGCGACAATGAGAAAAATACGCGCCTTTCATCTGAACTCAAAATTGATCTACTTCCGGTTAAATCGGGGGGTCCCAAAGACGATGTACATGCACTTTTAAAATACCTGTTTTATTTTCCAATGATAAACTTTGCTACCAAGGATTTGTAAGCTTATATCAGGTTACATTCAAATAATTCCTCAAGCCTCATGTAAGTTTTTTTGTTTAAAAGCAATCGTCATGGGAAGGTATTCCATAATTGCTCCACTGGCCCATTCCATGTCACCATTCGAGATTGTGAGCCGCAGCACGTCGTGGATTTTTTTCGCTTTAGTGTGGTGGTTAGAAACATTGAATGAGATTAAAATCCTGAAATTTTGGGCGTCATAGTCCATTTCGTTTTCCGCTAGAGCAATTGGAAATTTAGGGGTGTTCACCCAAAAAGTGGCGCCCAATGTGAAAGACTATGTTGAGAGGGTCACAGATTAGTAAGGGAGCCCTCCACAACTTTGTGAAAATCACTATCTATGGGAAATATTTGGTGGAGAAATCAAATCTGGGGCATCAGGAAGTTCATGGGAGGCTGTGTTTTACTGTTAGAGTTACTGAAGCCTAAATATGCGCCTTTGTCTTCGGGGCAAAGTCTGGGGGGTCATAAATCCAAAAGTAAGAAAATTTTTATTGTCCATCTTATGGTCAATCAGAGTTACATAGTAGACCTTTAAACCATACAATTATGACACATTAAAAGTAATAATGAGGTACAACAGGGAAAGCCCCTGAAATTGCAATTGTACTTTTTTGACACATTGGTTGACACCCCCTGAAAACCAATGTTTTGACATTCGACACCACCCTCTACTTCATATCTGTTGAAGATATATCATTAAACACTTCCCTTGAAAGAACTAGCTTGGTGTTTTTATTAGTTTTCACAACACATACACACTCAAAGTTACCACATAAAGGTAGTAGGTGACCAGAGGTCATTGTACATGGCACAGTGTAATATCACCATAGACATTCTATGGGGATATCATCAAAAGTTTCTTGTGCTGAAACAATGAAGATCAATCAAAACACCAAGCTGGTTTCTTTCAAGAATAGTTTCTTTGATGTGTCTCTTCACATATCTGAAGTAGAGGGGCGATGTTGTATGTCAACATTGATTTTCAGGGGGCCATGATGTCAATGGCAAATTTAGGAAAGGTTTGTCAAATAGGTGTAACCACTTGTACTTACCTAATGTACTTATTATTGGTACTGGTAGAAGTCCTGCTGTGTGACCTCAGATTAACAAGAAAATTAATATTAAAAATATTGTTACGTAGGAGTTTTCTGACCCCCCAAACTTGGTCCCAGATGAAAGATATTGCAATTTTTGCACCCAAAAATTTTGAAAGTAAAGGAGCTATCACATTTCGAGCCCGATTTGAAGTCTACAACGAAAAAAAAAAATTCCCCAGATAGTGATTTTCAAAGTTGGGGAGGGTTCCATTACAAGTTTATGGCCCCATCTCACAAAATGGTCTTTCGCATCACACAGCATTTTTGATGGTGACCCCCTTAAATTTCTGAAGCTCCTGTGGGAAAATGAAAGGCGGTATGAAGCTCAAAATTTCAGGATTTCATTTCTCATCAAATCTATTATTCCACCAAAAAAGAAAAAAAATCCATGAAATGCTGCGGTGCACATCTCAAGTGTGACATGGAATAGCCCACTAAACAAAATCTATAACTTCAACAAAAAGGAAATTTACACAGCATATTATATATATTGTATCCAGTGAATAGAACCTGTGGATCAACCATGAAACATGGTTGCAGAATCCAATCATGAAAAGTCTAAAATTAAAACAATTGCAGACTGATATCATATGGTTCTGGTCTGGTTACCGAGCATGACTCTGAAATTCTTATTCAGTGGAGTGGTTTATAATGTTAATAAGAAATGTGATTGGTTAGGTCCAAAGATCGCCCATCCATACTGGGTAATAGATGGATAAGGCGTGCAGCAATTACGCGGTGTCGGTTCGAATATATGACACGCGAAAACGGCGCTGTTTATACTGCGTGTGCATAGTGCCGTTGTTAGGCAAATGTAATTACGCAGCGTGACATCACCAGCGCGATGACTTTGGTTCCTGGGATTGAAACAATTTGTTTTCAAGAGGGATGTGCAATTATTTAAATGAATGAAAAAGAATGATATAAGAATATTTGTGACAAATAAATATGTCGATAAAAAAGCAAACATTACAAAATACTGAAATAAGAATGAGAATAAAAAGATGAGATTTTGTTTTGGCAATCTTAGATGGTGTCATAATGGAGGGGCATCAAATATTTTATCGTGGTGGATGACGGCTTGAGACGCATCCACCACTCAAATATTGGATGACCCCATCCATTATGACCACCATCTAAGATGGCCAAAACAAAAAATATCATCTGTTATTCTCTGAAATGGATACCGCAGTCTATTATCACTTGGGTAGCATTAAAAAGAAAGATGAATGAACATTTACATGGCACTGCAGCCTGGAAGCATATTCACCAAAGGTATATGTGTTATGAAATGTCTGGATGGTACATTCAAACAGTAAAATACAAAACGGGCTAATGTATTGTATGCTGCCAAGTTTTCTCTGTACATGTCTACATGCATGGTTAAGGAACTATGTAGTGTGAACAATATTTAGACACTATAAAACACACTTCTCATCCAATCATTTATATATTTGAAACCATTTTGAAATGTTGGTGTGTGCATTGTTTTAGGTTAAAGGTCATGGGCCCCACCTTGGTTCCAGAACACCAGAAGTGGTCAAAAAATTTTGGTTATTGTCTGAATGAAAGCTATAATTCTAATTTACCATGTGAAATAATAGGGTTAAAGGATGTTGGTTTGGGCTTGTTTTGAGCAAAAAATGCCCCCCATTTGGTCGACCAATATTAATTGTACACAGTCTCTATGGGGATTACAAAAATCAAAACGGGATTGAAATATGGCACAAAACTTTACAGAGAGGGTTTCAAGATGAAAAAACTAGTTTAACTAAATGCGGCCATCCCACTTTTCAACCAGTAATCTACTTTTAAGTGTCTAGTAGTTCGGTACAAGGAAAGTCACTGTTGTTAAATCCCACCTTCCACCTGGTTAAAAGAACAATTTATTGTCCCTGCTGAAAGTATTTTGCAGAGGGATAGGAAATTAACAGCATAATGAATGAAGACCTTGTGGATGGAGTCTGGGTATACACATATATGTGCAAAAAATTGTCAATTCAAGGTTAAATATTAACCCCTCCTGTTTTCAGTCATAATTATAATATAATTCAAGGTTTAGTAATCTCAAATTGTGGCCTGTAGACACAAATTGCTAGAAATTTTACAACTTCAATAAATTACTAGACAGATCAATGCAACTTGGGGGCAGCAGCTTAAACAGTGCCATTATTGCCAACATTAAACACCACTATATGAAAAACACAACCGAATCGGAAAATTGCAAGCTTCATGTTCCTTTGCCCATTGTCAAATGAACCATGGAGGTTCAGGTTTTAATCAATATCTGTAATACAAAAATTAAATTCCCAAATTGAGTTCCCAAATTAAATCTAGCAAGTAGCCCCACCTTGGGATTGATTAGAACTGAGGACCCTTTGCTCCAGAGGTTAAGCTTGCTAAAACACCCTGCATTAGACCACGCCATTCTCAGTCATTGAATTATTAAATAAAAGTGAGACATGGTTCCAAAACCTAGTCCTCTTGCTATCTATGACCTAAATATTGTTTTTACTGCGTATCCTTTAAAGTGTTGTTGATTATGTCTGTTGTTGTTCTCTACTTGATAGGAAGAGAGACCGACACTTGCACATACGCCCCCACAAGTGCCGTGGGAAACAAACTTGCATTTTTGTGGTCGAAGCAATAATGCACATTGCAAAGCCATATTCAATACTGTGCTAAATGATGGTTAAACATTAATTCATTGCGTTTTTTATTATATCTTGGGAATGGGAAATGGATTTGAGGGCTCAAATTCAGGACGAAAATGGAAAAATACGGCTTCATCTGAATCAAAGTAAATACTTCTTCCAGGTAAAATCGGGGGGGGGGGTCCCAAAGACGATCGGAAACACCGCACCTTTAAGTTGAAAAGATCTTGTAGCTACATTACACACATTGTACATGCGTATATTTTTATTTGTGCTTTTTCAGTAGTGATTCAGGACATGTAACATTGTTACTAATGAAGCGTATAGCCTCTTAGAGCAGGAGGTGATTAGTAAATCTGAAATCCTGATGTCGGTCAAACCGTAAGATGCGAGTGAGTTAAATGACACAATGTAAATTGTAACAAGGACTTGTCCCCCCAGCGTAAATTAGTAGAAAACCAAATGGTCTCGATTGACGTGTAAAAGGGAACTATATGCGGTAGTTACGTTTCACAAGATTGCGTTATACATATGACAGTTATCTTCAATCCGGCGCAATATAACAGTCCTTTATGGTTGAAAGAATCCTAAATTCTTAATTACAGTGGAATCATAACGAGGGGATCAGGCTACCCATGTTTTGCTACGTTTATTCTAGTCAAAAGCATATCCTGGATCAATTTTTGACTTGCCATATTGAACATGGCTTGTTATAATTAAAGCGTGTTTCAGGATCCTACTTCCCTGTATTAACTTTGGGCAATATGTTGGAAATCACCAGTCGATAAGAATACTACAACTGTCCATGTTTAGTGCACCATATATTAAACTGATGATATTCATCCCTTTGGCTGTCCTGGCCTGAGCTGGCTTAAGAACCAATTATGAACAGGTGTTTTCTGTACCAATCATGAGATCTGACTGCGTTTGGTCCCTGCTGTTCTTACTACTCAGTACTACCACATGTGTTAATGGCTTCATAGTATTTTGTTATTGGCCTATTTTTAAAAATGAAATTTCATGATCCTAACACCATCTTTTTTGTTTATTGTTTCAAACATCTCACGGGAAAACGGGTTGGCGTAGCCGTATCTTCCCTCCCTTTCACCAATGAGGTCTCGGGCTCGATCCCCGGCAGGGGGCTTGTTCTCAGTGGCTTATGTGATTTGGTTTCTTGACCATACTCGTTCCCGCAGGTTTCTCCGGGTAACTCCGTTTCCTCCTCTTCTAAATCGAGCTTCTTCGCATAAATCTGTTCTGTATTATGGTTTCTCTGATGTGCTGAGCCTTTCATGGCTGCCGCAATGCACCGCGCCTTGAGCACGTTTACGTGGATATGTCGCGCTTTTAAAAATACACATTTTATTATTATTATTATCAAGAACTCTTTGCAAAGGTATGTGTATTACTTATTTCTAATTTTCAGTTTTATTTCTGATAAGATAGTCCCTTGGCCACTAAGTTGTAATTCCTGTTTATATAGGGCTGACATTTTTCTGCAGCAGGTGACCAATATGGGATAGCCACAGTCGTTGTTTATTTCATTAAGAACGACCAAATCTGCATGTCTAACATTAGGACATTACCACGTTAAGTATCGATTCCCTTTAAGGTACTTGTTGTAGTTAAAAATAAATTATACTTATTGATACGGGGTGTGCGTGTTTGACACCCCCATGCTGTTTTGTACTATTTGAGTCATTCAACTCTAGCTTAAAAACTGTTCATCCAATATTGTAGGTACTGAAATGCACAAAAAATGTGGTTTTTATGCCTCTTCTAATTTAGTAAATTGAATTGTACTGCTAAGCTCGCAGAGGTTATCTAGCACTCCACATGCACCAGTTTTTGGGAATTTCACCTCAATAGGGTCATGTGATCCCACAAAAATCATATTCTTAACACATAAAAAACTTTTTTTAAATTTGGAAATTTTATGCTGATTAAATCTTAACTTTTGGACAATTTTTATCCCTAAGTACTAACTTGTGTTTTGTACAGTGCCGTATAGGCACATTGCTATCATCATTGGATTGACAAACAACCCCTGGCTAAGCCTGTGCTTTTCAGTATTTTATACCTTTATTGGCCAGTTAGGGAATTGTGGATTATATAACAGGGTCCAAAATACCTTTGCTTGGTGCTCTTTCAAATTGGGCAAAATTGCCTTGCACACCCTAATTCTTATTGGAGCCTGTATAACTTTAGACCTCTCATGCTGTTTTGTGCCTTCAGTTATTATGGACCAAGCACCTTTAACGGAGAGCAAGGTAAAGAGCTGCTCACCAGAGGGTGTTTGAAGTCAATCCCACAATGCACCAGTTTTGGGAAATTTCACCTCAATAAGGGTCATGTGATCTTCATAAAAACCCTTTCTTAACACATAAACCCTGACTTTAACGCTCCTTGTTAGCCCACAAAGCATTAGTCCTTAGGTATTTTTTGCATGATTGTGAATATGCGTGTGGTTCTTATTAAGGTCGATGCCCGATCGCTAATAGCCTCGTCCTCGGGACCCTAGAATTTACCGTAATGTCAAAATTTTTATGTCATAATAAAGCTACTATTTTTCTTATTACCCTGTGAATCACGTCACGGGGCTATGATGTTTGGTTTGGATGTTATGAGCAAAAACGTGCCCTATTTGGTCGACCAATATTATCTTTACCGTCTTCCATGTGGGCTTACAAATGACGTTTTTAGCTCTCATATCAAAACAATTGAAATACATGTATCAGCGTGAAACTTTAGAGATCGAGTTTTGGGATCACAGATAATCATCAGATGAAACTTTATATCATTAAATCGGCACCCCCTTTAATTTTTGGAACACTTTGGTATCCCTGAGTACATGTAGCCCTAACTGACATGTGTTTAGTACATTATGGTATAGGCACATTTGCTATTCATCATGGCTTGATTCAAAAACACCCTCTGAGCGCACATTTTGCCTACTGAAAGTCAAAAAATCACCAGCAGAACTTGTGTTCTATCCCATCCTGTATTTGATAGTATTAGCCATAGGCAGCGTAAGCAGAGGATGGAGGGATGCACCTCCCTTAGAAGTTTGCAACCCCCTCTGATTCCCTCAAATTTTGCCAAGAGCCCCATAGATATGTGACTGTGTAACATATAGGTGCCCTTGCAGCCCTTCCCCTTAATTTTGTATGTTTTATGCTACCATTGGTATTAGCGTGTTCAAAGAAATCCCATCTTTAATAATACCATACAGCCAGCTCAAGACCAACACATAAAACCTATATCAAATTTTCCGACACGATTCAAGTATTGCTCTGGCACACCCTCACAAGTTTTTTAGCTGGCTAAGTTCAAAGTATACTTTGTAGTGAGAGTGTGACTTGAGATGAAGCGCTGTGATGTGTGCTATAGATTGGTTCTGTCGTGAAGTGTGTAAGCTTACAGCCTATACACCATGTGGTAGACACTATCATTAGTTTCAAATAATTGCTTGACCTAACTGTAATAAAGGTGCTAATTTTTTTTTTTTCTGTGTGATAGCTTTTAGGTGTTCCGTCACACAATGGTGGACTAAGAATTGCGAGCCTTGTTCTGTTTGATTGGTCCATGTTTTTGTACAGCAATGGGTTTAATCTTCATGAAATGATAAATGATCTCCTTATGATGGAAGTTCATCTTTTTAACCCCTCAACTCAGATGTACCATAGCCAGTATCGTAGCTGAGGGGAGGGGGCGACAGGAGGAAGGTTTCCCCCTTAGAAGCTTTGACCAGTAAGAAAAAGCTTGAGAATCATGCTAAATTAACCCTTTTTTGCCTGCTCACTGGAAATTTTATTTCTCAAATAAGAAAATCTCCCTCAAAACTGGGATTTCCCCTCTGACAATGACCCTATTATGCCCCCTATAAGTAGACCCTACATCTTGATGAGCTTTGCTAAAATGAAATTCATACACATCTACGGTAAAAGGTAAAGGTAAGGTGACGGACCTGTATACCCCAGGAACGGGTGCCCATCTCTCTTTCGAAGTCGATTGGGCAGACTCCACCATAATATTATCTGTAGGGAGATCTTCTACACCTCCTCTACAGCGGTCTGTTACCTATCCCAACGCTTGATCTGCCGGTACCCCTCTAATACCCTGGTTAGGGAGGAGTAATTGAGGTAAAGCGCCTTACTCTGGTGAAACACATTGGCCACACATTAGGAGTGCACCAGTAGTACATGAAGTTTAGTCATTTGTTATGTTATTATCATGTAATTATATTTGTGCTGCTGCCAATTTTAGACAGCAATTTTGTTTGAATTTAAAATTGGGGTGGGGAGTTTTTACTCTACCCCCAGATTCTACTGTTTTATGTTAATGGCAGCCAATGATGTGAGTTTCTTATGGGATTGCAATAACTATTCATTTGGAAAGTAGGCTAATGTGGTGTAGTTTTTGATAACTATCCTATTGTCCTCTTGCTGGGTCAAGAAGTCAGTAGCCTACTTCTTGACAAACCCACATCAAGATTTTTAGCAACCATATCCTTTTATTCCTCTCTAACTTTCAGGCACAAGTCTACCTAGCACTTAATCAATGTCTTGTAACTATAGCCATTAAATGGCTCGGTCACTAGTTCACTGAATACATCCAATGTACAGATAAATTGGCATTTTAGAGATGTTTTAAACTAGGGAATCATAGGAATACAATGAGATAACCATACTGTGTGCATGATAAAATTGATAAAATTCAACAACTACAAATGTAGCATCCAAGGTGAGGTACTTGTTCTTTTCCAACCACTATAGATTCAATTGGACGGCTCTTAAGTCAATATTGCTGTGTGATGCGATCCCAAGAATTAATACACCATAGGCATGAGGAGGACTTCATGATTCCTGTGAGGCCTTAGCTTTTATGGAACATGGACTCTAAGAAGGCCTCTCAAATGGCTACTGGGGATGAGGTGAAATGATGCATATGTAAGGCAGTTAAGACCCCATTTGTAGGCCATCGTTGTCACCAATACCCCTTTAAATTTAACCACTCTCCCACAAATAGCCCTGTATTTGGTGGAAAATTTTGGTAAGTTCTCACCCAAAGACCCTTACTTTTTAGAAATTGTGCAAACTTTTTACACAATGACGCTTTTTTTTTTTAACTTTTACAAATTTATCACCGAAATAACCCCCATTAAAGCCAAACTTTCTCTCTCCTCACCCAAAGCCCTTTAATTTTTGCATGTCATTTCATATGTGAGTTTACCCGTAACATCATTGCTTATTTGATCAAAAATCTCAAAAAATATTTTTAATATAATATTGATATTGATCTAAAAGCAGTTTCAGTTTGATTGTGTCGTGAATATTATTTCCATGGTCTACATGTAACCAGGACCAGCAACCCACA
>JAMKCH010036810.1:0-19447 GCA_023653785.1 Ophioderma brevispina
TGCAAGGGAGCAGACGCGAGACAGGGACATATACAAACATGCCCTGGCGGTCTAGGTGTGGACTTACATGGGGGGGACGAAACCTGGCCAAGGAATAGCCCACTTAATACCACCCGCGTACGAAGCCGCGAGAAAACAATGGCCTGAGGCTCAAGGGTAACCATGTGAAAGGATAATACATAATATATATCTGCATTACTTATGTAACAGCTTCCGAAGTCCACTCCTTAGAAATAGTCTGAATTCCACTCTTAGCAACTCCGGATTCCGGTCTAAAGAAAACATCTCCAAACTGCCAAACATTATCATCCCAAACCCGACGACCCGTAGTAGAGGTAGATGTTATCCGATGATTATACATAAACAAATCGCCGATAAATCGGCAATAAAGGGGAAAATATTATGTTTAATGATCCCAGGAAAATTTTCACATGGTGCCCAACTGAGACACAAAAAAGAGCAAAGGATTCTGGACGCCAGTGACGTTTTTTTTGCATATGGTTGGCGTACCGATGCTAGCATGGGGACAGCTACTAGGCATGGGCGCACAGAATGTTAATGTGGCAATAGGGGTGTCTGAGGGCCTTTTGAACAAAAAAAAGGCACGAGTTGATCATTTCGTAATTGATATAATGGATAAAATAGAAAGTTTATTTTTCTGACTGAAAGACATTCATGTGAAACAAAAAATGATTTAATCATATGTTGAAGCGCCGAATTATATTAGACTGTATTTCGCTTTAAGGATGTAACAACTTTCTTTCATGCATTTTAGTCTAAAACGTTCTGAAATAATTTATTAAAATCATAATTAATTGTACTTAGTTTTTATTACCCGCTGTGATTATGAAGACAAAGTGAGATAAGATGAACCACTTTTAAGATATCATAAGCAAAAAAGAAACCCCAGAGATACAGGCATTGGTTAGCACTCCAAGAGAACAATGTATGGACCCCATCTGGTAAGAAAAACACAGAACAAATGAAAAGGCTGGATCGGTTGATGTCTTGGGCAGTTTACAACCACTAAGAACAGGGACTTACAGCTTCTTCCAATAGCTGTGGTCCTGGACTAAGGTTGTCATTTGGTCATAATTAGTTTCCCACCCCATTGGCAGCAAATCTGGGTAGAGTCAAGAGGGAACCACCCAAAATTTTGAAAAAAGGTGTTGCCAGGTGCGGCACGACTATTATTGGGTGGCATAGGCGTGTATTTGGTGAAGACACGACCTGTTCACAAGCCAAAGTTTAGATCCACAACTCTATTTTAAGGGGGTAAAGATTCTCCTGTAGACCGGTATGTTCAAAACATGCGGCATCAGCATCACACTACACATTAGGATTAATAAAAATAAATTGTGGTCCGTGGACCGCGCGGTCACCTGCAGTCGCAGTTTGTGATTGGGAGGCCTCACATAACCTTGATCTTGACATGTGGCCTTGACTCATAAACAAATGAGGGTTTCTGTGTATATCCATAAAATAATTTGGTTCCAATTGAACTCAAATTTTCATGAGGTCAATTTTACTTTCAGCCCATTTACAACTTGATCTCATGTAGACCTTTGCCCTTGGTATGAGGTGAGCCCTCGTTGCACCTATGACTCAAGTTTGGTGGAAATCCATTCATACACTCTGCATATACATGTATAAGCTATAGAGCAGCAATCAGTGAAGTGTAACAAAAATATGTGAATGTAGCATGAGTGGATGGAAAATGTCCAGTTGAACTACGCGTATGAGTAATGCTTTTAAACTTGTGTTCGTTGCGCAGGATGATTATAGAAATGGTTGTTTTACCCTCTTTCCCTTAGAATGACATGGATTGATGAAAGTTCAGGATGATAATGCAGGAAAAATGGGAAATATGATATCAAAACCAAATTTACGTCAGTTAAATCGAGTGCCCGATCTTGGCAACTGGAACACACACATCAGTTATATTACTATAGAATTGCTGTACTAATGCACACACAAATGCTTTCACTATTTATTACAAAATTTAGTTCTGAGAATACATATACAGGCCTATAGAGAATTACATGACATACCTAGCAGGATCCACCCTGCCAGACTACTGCTTCCGCATTACCTTGTAGAGACACAGGAAGTCAAAATTATTAGACAGGTCGGTGGTCTTTAATGATAACAAGCAATACCTGGTCCATTCTCAACTTTGCCATAAACACCTACATAAATGAAATAAATGAAACAGCAAGATTTAAACACGTAGAACTCAAGATTTATGCAGTGCATTTATGTCCCTGCTAACCCCACACATGTGAAACCTAAAAACCTTGACCCCCATGGACCAAGAAGAACCCTTGACCCCCATGACCCCTAGAAGAAGACCTTTGACCCCATGTGACACCTAGAAGGGACCTTTGACCTCAACATGACCCAAGAAGACTTTGACCCCAATATGAGGTAGGTAGTGTTAAGGGGAAACAGTACAAAATTGTTGCCTGAGTGAAAACATGGCTTTGTGACCCTACCCGTTTTCTCGTCCCCCCCCCCGTTGAAAATGCGACACTACCCCCATGATGAAAATTCCTAAGTACATGCCACTGCATGGTTCTCCATCGTAGGTTTTCACTTTATTGCAAAACATATGCGAGTTAGACAATGGCCACTGGGGAAATTGCAAATAAAATAACATGTGACGCACAGATTTTATGTGCCTGTGCCGTAGTAGTACAAAACGACACGCGGGCTGGTGCGGCAACAAGAAGGAGGCGAGTGAGGGAGGTGTGAGAGAAATACGGTTACATTGCGGCCTAACACAAGCGTTTCCCTCTTGGTTTATATTCAAGCTCTGTGGTTCAACCCAAATACTCATGAACGATTGTTATTACCCGAGCCCGAGGGGCTTGCCCAAGGGATTGATATACGAGGCAAAAGTGTGTATGAGGCAAAGTGCAGACGTCAACATTAAAATAGGGATGGCGCTCATACTAGGCCGCCGGCAGGGTTAGTAATAGAGGGCCCTCCTAGCTAGCTTGGGCGGAACAGACACTCTTGTCATCATCGGTTCTTCTCATATCTACTGCAGTATGCAGGGGTGTTAGCTCGAGATCTAATTGGCCGGAGGCCTGCTTGGGATCGACCAATCCCGTGTTGCATGTACACCCGGCCAGAGATTAAAAGCTGTTGTAAAACCTCTGGTCGAGGGTCAATGTTAAAGGATGAACAATTCAAGAAGTGCTCTCCGACTTCTCTGTCTAGCGTCTACCAAACTCCTGCAAGAGTAATGGAAAACAACCCCGTTATAGTATAAACAACGTTCATACCCAAAATACTATGAATGAACCCCCGTTCATGTATACCGTACTTTTTACTAACTATTACGGTACTTACAAAATTAATGTCGAAATTCGGTCTGAAATTGCACTATTTTTTACCACTTTCGGCGTTCGTCACGGCAGCCATGCATAAACGGTTGTTTATACATGGTCACGTTACGCATATTGACCAATCACATAGGCCGATACATACAAGGTATACATGAACCCCTAAATAATACCAAGGCATGATGATGATGATTATCATTGATTGATGATTTTGATTGCATTGCCATGGCATTGTAATTTGTATGCAAAAAACTCATGACTACAATCCTCGAAAAAAATGTTGGATCACTTTGACCGATTTAAGGAAAAGGTGACCCCCCTCTCCCCCTTGTACTGTTATGACGTCTCGTAGGCGTCAAAGGTCAGAAATACCTTTCAAACACAAACAAATGAGCCCTGTGCACAAGTGATCTAAATTTTATATAATATAACAGATTTTAATGATTTGTAATTGGTTCAAGAATTTGGTATGTCCAAAACAACAGTACATAGATCAAAATTACACAATTACACACAATTAGTTTATACTTAATTTGTAAACAAGAATGTCCACTCTTGTCCACATGTAGCGTTGCAGTTCAACGATATGTCCTCACAGTGAAGACTCCAAAATGACAACGCACAAGTTCATACAAAACTCCTCAGGTAATATATTCCAAGGGAATCTTCTCAGTCCTGAAGGTAATCTTGTCCAGCAGTTCAAGACGACGGGGCTTTCCCTCGACGACACTAATGTTCCACAATAATAAAATCCAGGTATTATACCACCATCAGTCTGTCGCTATGTCCTCATATAGGACCACAAACTGGAATCCCTTTTTGATTCCAAAAACTAAAGCTCTTTGGCTTAAAAGACGACGGCAGACAATTTAGCTATCAAGCTCCGGCGGCATCCAAAATATTAAATCTTGGCACAGATGTAGAACTCACATCTACCATTATTGTAGATTAAACTAGCTATAATTATACTGTATAGCTCCAGAGCTCTGGTTTAGCTCCTGTTTTCAACTACTGGCCTCAGTCCTTCAGTCACAAGTACTATTTAACCTCTCACAGCCAAACTCCCCTTTCTAACAATAATCATTACATCATCATCATGCATAAACAAAACCTAGCACCATCAAATCAGATTTCACAAAAATTACATCATCTAAATTACATCACTTTCCATATATAACTTTATGGGGAAATTCCCTGATCTTACAATGTTTTGATATCAAAGCATAAACAAATTGACTCAGTTTCTAAGTTTAGCATTCTTGGGGAATTCCCCACTTCCCTTATTGTGCAATCTAAACAGGTGCACTTGGCAAAACAAACTAGGGGTATTCCCCTTTCTCCTTTTAATAGTAAACAAAGTACTTGTCCTGTGAGAAATCCTTTCTCAATAAAATTGAAATATTTTTAAACGGTTTAATCAAAAAATGAGGCCATATAACATTACCCTTGTAGATTTTTCCACACCGTAGACCTCCTCGTGGAAGGGTCACACAGGCTGATGTGAGAGCGTCCTCCAAATTCTTTTGTGCGTGCTGGGAGTTGGCAACCAATGAATCCTGTCAACATCCGCAGCTTTTAAATGTGTCAGGGAGCTGTCAGGGTCTATTATCCACAATTGTTTTGGTGAGGGAGTTTCGGACAGAATTTGTATTCGGCCACAGCTACGGATTCCGCACCATTCAGCTCTCACAATGAATTTTAGTTCCTGTTTGCCGCCCGCCGTAATGGCCGAATCACCAAATAATTCATTATTTTTCATGAATCATTATTTTAATTTTTTCCAATATTCGGAGATTTTTTCTTACACAAATACCTTACTATAACAAGTTTCATTCAAATTTGCTTAAACATTGGCTTGTTCCGACAGCACTTTTCACACGACATTTTATTAAAAAGTCGGTCCACGTTTGGAGAGTCTGGCGGTAAACTAAAAGACTTGAACACCACATGGGTGGTCTTTTTCAAGTAGTGCAGTCCAATTAGAAGTCATTGTTTTAATTACGGTACATAATAAGATAAAATTGCTGATCAAGTTCTCACAAACATTTACATTTTCACGATCAGGGATGCATGGTTGGGAGAGTTTTGGCATATGAGGATGGTTGGGAGTGGAGGGGCAGTTTTGGTGATTTCTGGATGGTTTTCCCCCGGTTTGGGGGCTCTTTGGTGTTTCAATAGTTGATGAGTATTTCTTGCACCCAAAATCGGCTCTTTTGGTAGTCAAAATAACCATTGTCAAAATAACAATTTTTACACAAAAGTGGACACTTGGAATGGTTCCCAGATGGTTCTCTGTGTTTTGGATCATTTGTGTATCAATGGTTGTTGACAATTGCTGGAACCCAAATCATGGTTTAAAATGATCAAATAATAATTTTTAAAGAAAATGGATACTTCGATCATGTTCCCCAATGTTCATGGCATTCCCAGGTTTTTTGGTTCCTTTGTATTTCAATGGCTATTATATTGCTCGAACCCATTGGCTTTGGCCAATGATCAAAATTATTTTAAAATAAAGTAAACACTTGGGTTGGTTTTCCCATTTTTCTGGTGGTTCCCAGTGTTTTCGTTTCCTTTGTGTATCAATGTTTGTTGATCAATTGTGTGGACACAAATTGGCTATTTGGTTCAAGATGGTCAAAATAGTGATTTTTTTTTTGGATAACTTTATTGGATGGGTCCTGTGATAGTTTCTGATGGTTCCCCGTGTTCCGGGTCCTTGTGTTTCAAATGGGTGATGATAATGCCTGGAACCAATTCGTATCAGTTGTTTTTGGTTCAAACTAGTCAAAATATGATTTTTAAAGAAAATGGACACGTTGGGATGGTCTCAAATGGTTAACTGGAGATGGTTTCCTGGTTGTTTTTGGCTCCTTTGTGTCTCAATGGTTGTTGAGCCCATTGCCTGAACCTCAAATTGGCCATTTCCTATCTGTTCCGCAAATGGTCAAAATTATGATTAACTTAAATTAACATTACACACTTTGGATGGGTCCTTAATGGTTCCACAGTGTTTTTTAAGAGCTCCTTTTGTGTGTCATGTTATGAAAATTACCTGGATCCCGATTCAAAACAGTTTGGTTCAAATGGTCAAAATAATTATTTTTTCAAGAAAAGTTCTCTCTTTGATGGTCCAGATTTTTTTCTGGATGTTGCTGGTGTTATTGGCTCCTTTGTGTATCCACAAACCCCAAATAGCAAACAAATTGCCCATTTCCATCAATGGTCAAAACTAATTTTTGTTTCCAAAAGTGGATGGTTCTGGACGGTTTTTGGATGGTTCTTGGTGTTTTGGCTCTTTGGTGTTTCAATGGTTGAGAGCACTGTCATAGGACTTTGTGGCCTAACCCCTGATGGGTGCCCATTTTCACCAATTTTTTTTATCAGGAGGACCTTTAGTTCCCAGAAATGATTTTTATTTCTCTCTGGCCTGTATGGTAAGTTGGTTTCGTGTATTCATTATTTGACATCTAAAATGTGAAGGTCGATAACTGAAACAATAAAAATAAAATACCGATGACTAAAATTTGTGGCGGATTAACCAAAATTTCTACCTAGGTACCCGCGGATTACCACATTATTTTTCGTCACCCTGTAATTTCTATGCTGGTTAAAACGCAATAGTTACTTTGTCTGTGGTGTGGTTTTCCAATTGTTTTTATTTTATTTTTACAAAGTTTGGTAAGAGTGACCATTGAAATAAAAACTTACCGTGCACCAAGAAATGCGAGTATGGTCGATTTCAGTTGTGATACTCTTTCCCATTCAAATAAGCAACTTGTGATGAAGAAAACATCATAGACCAAATGAAAATGCATTCAGAAGCATCTGCTGTGCTGAGTACACATGGAGTTAATAATTTACAACCCTTTACACCTTCAATACTTATTCCACTCAAATCACACTTTGATCAACGTTGTATGCTTTCTACAACAGGAACGAAGATTATGAGTGAGTGGTAGCCTACTTGCTAGGTAGGTATTTACCTGTAGCGTGTGTGTTAAAAAATCTATGTGATATGCTTGGAAGTGGAAATTTGTATCACGCGTTTTGAACCTGAACAAAATAATATAATGAATAGGCCAATAGAATTTGATTCATTAGTTTCAGTTGGAGATTTTTAAAAGGTAACGAGGTCCGTTTTCTTATTCATTATTTAATATCATTTGCGATTAATGTATTTCATTTCATTATATACATCTAATCGCATCTTGATAGGCCTACACTAGTGTAACCTTAGTTACATAAAAAAATTCCAGTACCATACTTACAACAACAGGGGTAATTTGCAGTTATTTCTTCACAACTTTAAAAATCAGTTCAAGCATATTTTTGCACCTGGTATATGACAGCCGCAGACAAAAACTGGCGGAAATTCATTCTTTAATAGTATATTGGTGACAACCCCTCCAAGTTAACGTGCTAAAATAACAGGAAGGGATGCATGAATATTTTGAGCAACTGAAATTTGTTTTTTATTAATCAGTTTTTTCAAGAAAACCATTTTTTTCGCAAAATAATGAAATATTTGCCACAGGCAGCAAAATCTGGAATGCGCCTCGCAACAGGAAACTAGAATCAAATTGCGTCTTGGCCTTAAAATCTTAATGAATGACCGCCCCGATATTTTTTTAACCTGCAACAGGACAAAATCCATGTGAGGGCCTTAACAAATACAGCCGCTGTTAAAGGGTTGCCAAATTTCAGTGTGGCAGAATACTAAATTCAAATTAATCCCGGAGTTCCAAATAAGATTGTGATGGGACAAATGAGCTGCAAACCTGGCTTGTTGATATAAGTTTGCCTTTGAGGTGCTTTGATACTGCTTTTTGTGCGTCCGCTTGGGTCTTTCAAACTTCCTATTGGCGTATTTGTCGAATGTCGAGCCCAGTTCCCCCCCAATTCAATGTTGATCCGAGCTCATTGTTGTCAACACTTCGCAGGCCCCCAACTTGATTGATGGGGATGGGGAAGAATTTGGTAAAAAACTAAAGGGAAGACCTCTGCTTTCTTAAGAACAATGACTTGCCCAAATTCAATCTCATTTGTGAAACTTGGGAATGGTGCAATAATATATTGATTATTGCATCAAGTGTTCCAAAATTTTTTTCGATGATTGTAGACTTACCCAAGCATGCAAGAGCTTTACCTGTTTTGTTCCTGCGTGGAACGCAAAATGGGCTGTTGTTCCAATGATCAAAATTATTTTTAAAAATAAAAGTAAACACTTTTGGGTTGGTTTCCAGATTGTTTCTGGATGGTTCCCAGTGTTTTTTTTTTTTTTTCGTCTCCTTTGTGATCAATGGTTGTTGAGCAAATTGGTGTGGAACCAAATTGGCATTTTGGTTCAAGATGGTCAAATTAGTGATTTTTTTTAAAAAGTTGATACTTTTTGGATGGTTTCCCTGGATAGTTTCTGGATGTTCCCAGTGTTTCGGGTCCTTTGTGTTTCATTGGTGGATGATAATGCTGGAAAACCAATTCAGTTGTTTTGGTTCAAAATTTCAACAAATATTTTTAAAGAAAAAGTGGACGATTTGGATTGTCTCAATGTTACTGGATGGTTCCTGTGTTTTTGGCTCCTTTGTGTATAATGTTGGTGAGCAATTGCCTGAAACTCAAATTGGCCATTTCCTGTCCAAATGGTCAAAATTATGATTAACTTAAATTAAAATTACACCCTTTGGATGGGTCCTAATGGTTTACAGTGTTTTTAGCTCCTTTTTGTGTCATGGTTGATGAAAATTACCGTGGGATCAAAACCCCCCCCCCGATTTCAACATTTTTGGTCAAAATGGTCAAATATTATTTTTTAAAGAAAGTTCGCTCTTTGGATGTCCAGATTTTTTCTGGATGTTTCTGGTGGTTATTGGCCTCCTTTGTGTATCAACACAAAACCAAAATAGCACAACAAATTGCCCGATTCCATCCCAAATGGTCAAAATAATGTTTTGCAAAAGTGGATGTTCGGGACGGTGTTTGGAATGGGTTGCCGGTGTTTTGGCTCTTTTGTGTTTCATGGTTGATGAGCACTGTCAGTAGGGAAATTTGTGCTACACAGATGGGTGCCCATTTTACACAATTTTTTTATCATGGAGGACCTTTATTCCCAGAAAGGCTTCTTTATAGTTCTCTCTGGCCTGTATGGTAAGTTGGTTTCTTGTAATTCATTAATTTGACATCAAATGTGAAGGTCGATTAACGAAAACAATAAAATACGATGACTAAAATTTGTGGCGATTCCAAAAGTGTCTACCTAGGTAATCGGCGGATTGACCACTTATTTTTCTTAACACTTGTAATTTCAATGCTGGTTAGAAACAAATAGTTATACTTGTCCGGTGGTGAGTTTGCCATATGTTTTTCTTTTATTTTTAACAAAGTTTGGTAAGAGTGACCATTGAAATAAAAACTTACCAAGGGTGAAGGCAAGAAAGTTGTCGAGTATGTCATTTCATTTGTGATGGACTTCTTTCCATAAATATGCACTTGTGATAATAAAACTTCCATTAGACCAGAGAAAATTTGATTCAGAAGCATCTGCTGTGCTGACACATGGGGTTAATTTACAACCCTTTACAACTTTCAATTACTTATTCCACTCAAATCAACTTTTATCAACGTTGTATGCTTTCTAAAACAGGAAAAGATTGAGTGAGTGGTAAGCCTACTTGCTAGGTTAGGTCTTTATGTATCGTGGTGTGTTAAAAATCTATGTGATATGCATTTGGAGTGGAAATTTGGGTAGTCACCGCGTTTTGAACCTGAAAAAAAATAATCATGAATAGTCCAATAGAATTTGATTCTTAGTTCCCTGTTGGAGATTTTTTAAAAGGTGACGAGGTCCAACTTCATTATTCATTATTAATATCTTTCATTATTTCTGTCAGTTTCATATACATCTAATCGCATCTTTGATATGGCCTACACTAGGTTTAACCTTAAGTTACATAAACAAAGTTTCCAAGTAACATAATTATAAAGAAACAGGGGGTATTTGTCAGGTTTCATTTCTTCACAACTTTAAAAATCAGTCAAGCATTTTTTCACCTGGTAGTTGACAAAGCGCGACAATAAATCTGGCGGAAATTCAATTATGTTATATATATTGTTATCCCCCTCCCAATTTAACTGCTTAAAATAAACAGGGAGGGATGCATGAATATTTTGAGGCAACTGAAAAATTTGGTTTTTATTATCAAGTTTCAAGAAAACAATTTTTTCGCAAATAATGAACTTATTTTGCCACATCAGCAAATCTGATGCGCGCTCCAACAGGAAACTAAGAATACTTCTCTTGGCCTTAAAAGTCTTAATGAAGTGACCGCCCCGATATTTTAACCTGCAACATGAAACTCAAAATCCATTGTGCAGGGCCTTACAAATAAACTCGCATGTTACAGGTGCCAAATTTTAAGTGGTGGCAGATAGCTCAATGTCCCGGGAGTTCCAAATAAGATTGTTGATGGAAAAATGATCCTGCAAACTGGCTTTTTGAGATAAAGTTTGACTTTGAGTTGCTTTGATACTGCTTTTTGTGGCGTACCGTCTTGGTCTTTCAAACTTCCTAGTGGCGTAATTGTCGAAGTCGAGTCCCAGTTCCCCCAATTCAATGTTGATCCGAGTCATTGTTGTCAAACACAGCTTCGCCAGGGCCCCCCAACTGATGATGGTGATGGGGAAGAATTTGGTAAAACTAAAAGGGAGGACCTCTGCTTTCTAAAGATCAATGACTTACCCAAATTCAATCTCATTTGTGAAAATTGGAATGGTTGCAATAATAAATATATTATTGCATTCAAGTGTTCCAAATATTTTTTTCGATGATTGTAGACTTACCAAGCATGCCAAGAGCATTTTACTGTTTTGTTCCCTGCTAAAGCAAAATTTCTGCGATAGGTGAGTGACACTCTGATTTCATATTTGAAAGTGACAACAACATAACCGACTGAAATGACTGAGCAAAAGTTACACGTTGCAGGATGGTGTTTTCCTGTTGAATTTGTCACCATACATCATCATGACATATTTAACGTGTCAAAGGTATCTTGGAAGTTGGTTATTTCTGCATGATATTTCAGTTTAGTTTGGTCCTATTTTTCCAAAACAAATTCAGATTGTTTTCTTTTAAATTTGACTTCTAGAGGTATTTCAGAAGTCAATTCATTGTTTTCCCAAGCAGATAGCTCAAAAGAAAAGGTCAAGCCAGGGTCTGGTCGGTGCTGAGGTTCAAAAGAGTAAAAGAGGAATAAGCATGTGATTATTCTTGCATTGAACGATGGCTGCATACAGGGGACGGAATCGGAAAAGAAACACGAATATGTTTTGTGTCAAACTGAAATGGGCCTACGCTACAGTTGCTAAAAGATGTTACTTTCCATTCCAAGCTCCTAACCTTGTAGTGGGTTGATACCAGCTGTTCAACTGAATATGGAAAAGGTAATGCAAAGTGATCTGATGTGCTGTGTAACAAGCGATTAATGACCGCAGATACGTCCACTGTTATTCTAATTTTAGCCAAGGGATTATAACAATGAACTCTCCAAACTCTCCATCTCCACTCATGACACTTGAAGCAATTACCACCCCAATTACCAAGACTTCCGCCATTGATCGATCGATCGCTGAAATGAATAATTGCTTAAGGTACACTCCCCCTGTTACACTTGTATATCCCCGTTAACTTTTCACATGTGCAATAGATGCGAATAAAACGAGCGTTTAATTGCATGGGAACCCAACCCCAGGTAGTGGCGGTCAGTGGAGGGACATAATAGTTTATTAATACTATTTTGTGTCTTTTAGAGTGGGCGACGGGTACTGAACGGAACCTGCATCCAGTCTGAATTTTGTCCATTTATACGAAACTACGCCTTCTTTATTTATATATTTAGATCCTATCTTGGGTCTAAAACATATTGAGAAGTTACAAACATGCATACCGTACCTCCATACTAGAGAGTTACAATTTATAATCTAAATGATGTAAAATACAACCATTCCTTTGGTTTCATTTATTGTTAAATACGGAAGTACGTATTGCCATGCTACTTCACGACAACTTTGAACTAGATCCTATCTGGATCAAAAATTCAGTACTTATCCCCATCGACCTTTGTTTGAAGTTCGGGTGCTCTGAAAATAGTTGAATATTTACGAGTGGTAACATTCTGTCACTCATAATTAACAGCATAAAACTAGTAGGCCTATGCCAATTAAACCAATATCGAAGTTTTACCAATCAGAACCCTTTTAAATGATTGTAAAAATACAACCATTCCTTTGGTTTCATTTATTGTTAACATACGGAAAGGAATTATTGGAAACTTTCATGGCCCTTTAAACTTATTAAACGTTCCAAATTTGTTTTCGTTTTGGGCTGTTTGGTTTGCTCTTAACTAAAAAATAATTTTCAAAATTAAATGGAGTTAAATTTGTCAAATTTTATTAGTATTTTTAGTATCAGCACAAAGCCGTCATCTATTTGTTCTAATATTTAAAATAAGTATTAATTTGCACGTTACGTTTACAAGACCTAAACAAAAATCGGTAAGTGATAAGCCATAGGATAATCTTTTCGGACTAACGTTAAAATTCGGACTTCGGTAGGGCTACCCTTCATGCATCACTTGAACATAAACAGGAGATGGATTGATGTAATCCTCTTGGATACATTCAGAATAAATTCAGTGGACGTATCTTCGGTCATAACGCTGTGCTGTTGTGTGTGTGGGAGTGAGGCTGAAGCCTGAGGCTGAGGGGGCAACGACTAAGTACACACCAACAAAACCGCTCCGTTGCTTCCCTGGTTAATTTATGAGCATGCGTAATCATGGCTTGATGTGAATTGAGTGAATTCTATTTTTAGATGCTGGTGCCGTCGGCGATTCACCCGCAAACAGCGCCGAAATCTGAAAGTAAAAATACCTTTCGCGTTTCGGAAATATCATCGTACAGAAATGTAGGCGAATGTCAAAGGAACAACAACCATTGAGGGCTGCATGACGAAATGTTACCGGGTAAAGGGTGGAATTTTTGATCCTAACATTGCATATTGACGCTGCCAGGCGATTCACCGCCCATCTTAAAATAGACAGCTTTGAAAAAAATAAAAATAATGCAGGGGGTGCAGGCCAAGAAATACGTAAGTAAAAAGCCAAGTTAGCCTAGTTTTGCCCGCAAATTAAGAAAGAAATACCAGTGCCTACGTATTTTGGTCGTATGCGTACAGTATAATACTTTGCAAAAGCCTTACCTATTTCGTAAACCCAAGCTGGCCACCCAAGCTAGCTGGTTTCCAACAGACTTAAATGGCGTAAGATAATTATACTAGAGAAAAATGATGAGAATCATTGTGTTAAGTTAATTAGCTTGAGGTGCATCCGAATACGCCACACATGTGTGAAGGCGATAGCCTATCGTAACAATGGGTCAAATTATGTCTACGGAAAATTCTATATAAAAGACACTTACAATTTCAAAAACTGAATGCAAGGGTTTGAAGGATAGACTTCTAACTATTATTTTGTACCATTATCTTTCGTTTTAAATTAGTTGCATGTTGAAAAATGGCATAAAATTATGGAAAAACCAGATGTCCTTCAGAGTATTTGATCTAGGGCGCGATGTTATTTTGGGTTGCGAAGGAGCGGTCACGGATCAGAAACGAAACCCTCTGCCAGAAGGCGAAGGTTCATTTGACACATTAATCACGGTCTATTGCCGGTTGAATGCGAATACAAACACGACACTGAACGTCACATGTAGGAACACGTGCTTAGAGACAGTAAGACAACCTGGTTTCGCCGCCATTTTTTGTTTTTTAACCATGGGCGGGGAAAATGACAATGTCGAATTACAAATTCGCGAATTTATTCTTTGCCAGTAAGGGATGCATTCATAAAGGGGGTGGCACTGCGGTTATGGAGCTGTAATCAACTTTAACGGAACGAGGTAAGTTAGGAATAATATTCGTATTGTGAGGGTGGTACCCAAGTCATTCCAGCACACTTGGCTTGTTTCCAAATGTTTTTCAGTGGTGACTCCGCAAGCTGGCAACAATCCAGGGGCCACCCGGTATGCGGTCCCGACTTCCGAATGTAGGTATGAGGACTCGAGGTGGGGATTATTTAGGGCATGTCACATGCCAAATTATATTACGCATTTCAAAGTCATTCCATACAAGGTCTACCATGAAACACGCATAATAAATAATTAGGGAAAAACTATGAGTACATTTTATTTCTTGTAAAACCAATATATGAAAATATGTATAATTATTTCAACCAGTACTTTATCAAAATGATATGCGCAATGATGGTCACGTGGGCGTTACGACGGGAAAAACAATTCTGGAAATTTTCCTCGAAAAACACAGGTGAATATTGCATACGACCTCATAAAACAAAAACCACCGACCTAAAATGCAATGACTGCTATCACGTTAGTACATGTGGCTGTAGTTTACCGATCTAATTCGTGTATTTCGTACCTAATTCTAAAATTAATTACAAGAGATCCCGTCTCAGGTGTTAAGATGTCAAAAATTCATAAATTTATGGGGAAAGCATAGATGTTTCACCAAAAAATGCAACGGAGTGGCCGTTTTCGCTTGTTTTTGCAGGATCAGTAAGGTATCATGATTGGAAAATTTATTAATCGATGCGAATGGGTAACAAACATGACCTTGTGGATTCATTTCAATAAAAAACTTCTGTGCGCCTGATGAGGTATCAAGCAAACTTATGGTTCACCGAACGGTTCCCACGGCGGTCAGTTGAGTCTTAATTAGTGGCGCACTCATTAATTAGCCAATCCAAATTTCTAAAGCAGAAGTGTTGTGGACACTGAGACTGTGTTAGATCTAGCAAGCGCATTCTCTTATCCATCAGTCATTATCTACTTGCCGTCGCAGCGTCCATGCGTGCGACGTAAAATCGCTAGTGAAAAAACGCGGTAGCGTTTGTCAATCGTTCCAGAGTCAATGTCGCTTGGACTCGGAAGCGTCGGAGCGATAGTTGAATTCAAGTCAACGGCTTGCGTGGGCTTGTCAGCCTTGCGTCAAGTAGCTTGGGTATGCTAGAGACTTACGATTGGATATCGGCAGTCGCTTTTCCAATAAGCCGAGGAAAAAGTGATGTATAAAAAAACGCTCCTCCTTGCGGACTGGTAGTATATCATTGACGGGTTGACTACATCCATGCTACAAACGGCGGAAACCAGAATCGAGGTGCCCCTGGATAATACGCATCCTTATCATCGTTTTGGGCACCACCTATTTGGTTTAGTATCGTCATATTTGGAAAGTCTTATGCATATTTCGCGAGTATTTTACGTTCTTCACACTTAGCGAGTGAAAAACAACAAAATGAAATAACAACTGATGCCAGTTCAGTTTGCCACTAGCTGACAAGTCATAGGGGGGGCAGTACCTTCCAATCTGAAGGCGGTAAAGGCAGCACACCTCCCACTGTTGCCAGAGAGATTAGCCTTATCCGATCAAATCAGGAGGGGAACTGTGTACAAATGCCCATAGACAACTTCGATATCGATGGTGATAGCCCCACACTTTCGATAAGCTACATAATAATTATGCATAACGTATTCATAACGTAAGCCGGGGGATGACGTGCGTATAGCGCCACGCACGGCTGGAGAACAACTATAAGCTACGATTTCATGCAGATTCAGTGTGCAGTACGCATCATTCTTTGATCGAGTGTCCATCCGATTCTATTGAAGGATGACCTGATGCTAATGCCGTCACTCATCGATAGTTGTCAGCATTGATTGCTTGTCATTGTTTTGGCCGCTTCGCGTGAGGTTGTGCTATGTTATACTCGTCGTCAAGTGACCGCAGTTCATTTGATTGCCAACAAAGGTGTGCATCCCGCACATGCATGCGCGCACGTTCTAAATTTACAGCACTCGAGAAAGGTGAACCGAGAGGACGTGCTCTGGTTCAGTATACACGGAATATGGGTACGGGGTGTGCCAAAAACCGACCAAACGTTCAAGTCGAGGGACCGTCCTTTGCGTATTGTAATAACATTCTTTATTATTTTAATAGGCAGAGTCCTGTCCTTCTCTGTAAAGTCAAAATCCTCTTAGCATTCTCGACTTCCTGCCTTGCGAGTTCTTTCTTCTTCAAATGGGTCAATCAAGTGGAATTGGTAGCAATTGTTGATAAATAATTGCCTAATTGGTGGTGCCGGCGGATAAACATTTTGTTGCTTTCGTTCCAGTATAAAGCCGTACTTTTACAACAACAAAAAACCGCATCAGTGAAGCTTACCCAACGAAGTTCGTACGGAATCAGTTGGGAACAATGTTAAAAATAATGGCCTATGGCGAATGATTTTTTAAAAACAAACGCTAATTCAAGAGTCCCCTACGGTATTATTATATTAATCATAATACAATATATATATATAGACCTTTATTTCTTTAATTTAAGTTTATCCTATGGATTTGATCATGATTAATTATTCTGAATGAAATAAAATGCATGAAACATACATGATAGACACTTTTTACAATATTTCCAGCACTCTGAAACTATCCAAACATCGCTATAGGCCTGTAAATCTGTGGTAGTAAAAGCGAGAATGAATGGCAATTGGGGATTAAGTCCCCAAAAGTCAATAAGCGGAAATAACTATGTATTTGCAACTTTCTGTATTTTGAGATGTTATCAGTTATTATTCCTCGCAGCACTTTGTTTTGATTGACTTTCTCATTATCTTAGTGCCTATCCATTTCAACAATTGCTTTCATGTACATACTACTATGTTTTGAATCTTTGAGGTAATCAAAATAGTTTTTAACCGTATTTTTTATATTGGATGCAAGCTGTGGACCATATTTACAAAGAAAATCATTGAAATGTTTGAAATATCTACCGAGTTAGTGAAAAGGTTTTGCCTTTTCATTCTTAAACTTGCTCTGCATAGATGGTTTCCCCCTCCCCCGCCCAATAATATCATTTTATCGTTCCCGGTTTGTTTTATATATTTTTGCTATTTCAAATTTAAGAAACGTGTTCCTCTTTGCTTACGAATATGCATATTTCTTATTCTGTATGTTTTAAATTTTTGAAGTTTGTTATATTGCGAGTGTAAGTATTGTTTATGCAACTGGTTTTTCTTATTGACACTTCTAATAAACCTCCTGTAATCCAGGGTGATATTGGTTCTTTCTTTTTGGTACTAGTACATTAACATTCATTAGGCTAATGGCAAATGGAATGTTAGTTTCCCGTCGCCCACGCGTCGATTTTCTTTTGCTGAAATTTTCATTATTTGAAAAATATTTCAGTTTATTGGTTTACTCTTCATCACGTATTGACCAAGAGCAGAATACATTTCTAAGCAATCAAGCACTCTGTGACCAAGTTTTGATCACATTTATCATATGAAACAAGTTAAAAATGGTAGTTCCAAATCACTTTCTCGCCCACTTTTAACTCATAAGTCGATGATATTTAATTACCCAGGTCGGCAAATTTATCCCGACAATAAGGTATTACAAATCATTAGCGTATTACATAGTACCCATATTTTCAGTGAAAAGGGTTTTGAGTTTCTAAACAGGTGAATTCTAAGAGTTTAGTCTTTCCCAAAAGTTTTTTTGGGGGGGCGATCATCTCCCCAAATCCACTAAAGGGGCAAAAGGGCCAATACAGTAGCCTATGGGAACTGAAACAACAAAGGAAACACAAGGAGAAATACAGAATGGAGGGCCATCAGAATGGACTGTAATTTTCAGCATAGGTGTTTGTGGTTTTTATAGATAGGGGAACAGGTCTATAGGATCACACCAATCTCTGAAGATCCCTCCAAAATTGAGTTCTCAGCATGTACACCTTTAAAAAGGCATCAGGACATGCCCGAAAGAGCTCAAATATTCGAAAATTACAGGAGTAGCTTAAACGTGAAGATAAGTCTGAAGAATTTCTCCATAAGTATTTCTTCTCATGAAAAATTTAAAATTTTACAAAAAACGCATACCAATTTTCAAAGATTTGAATCTCCATTTAATTACGCTGTGTGCAGCTGTTGCATGCAGTAAGTGTCCGTACAAACAGCAATGACTAAAATATCTGATTTGTCTTACCAGGCTGCTTTCCGTATTACTTGCAGGGTATGTTAGGATACTGAAAACTTGACATAAACTGCTGTTATGTGCTTGAAAAATGATATTGACATCTTCTTTCTTATGAAACATGGTGTGTGAACTGACTCCGTTATTATAGGAGAACTAACACAACCGGGGTATTCATTTTCCATGTCTCTCGCCACCCTGGCATGATCTATATGGTGGAACAGGGGTTCTTTTCAAGTCTAATTTGAAACTGCAACAGCAAACCAAGCACAACAAGACCAAATACATTGAGACTGCAATAACACCGATTGGTCCCAGATGTATCCAATATGTTCTTGTGTACCGTCCCCCACCATCAAAAGTAAATCGGTTAAAAACATCAGAGTTTCTCTCTTGAGTTTTTTGATGAAGTATGACTGAAACTCCAATGGACCCCAAATAAATATGGTTTTGGGGGATTTTACCCTCCATCTTGATATGCCACTAAATCAGAGTGAGGTCATTTGACAACCTAAGTACACTAACTAGTAGAACAACATGTCACAAGGGCGACCCACAGATCTGGACTTATTCCTTGACTTGCTAATTCTAGACAAAATGACAACCTGGTTAAAAATTGCTCAGTGCTTGAGCGATTTAAAGCAGTTCATTTTCTCGTGGCACTTGACATCAGTCACCACAAAAACCTAAATCCAAGGAATGTCTCAACATTTCGAAACTACAAGAATCAGATACACACGGATTTCTTCAAAACTGATCTCAAGAGTGCATTGGTTCATTGTAAAGTGTACTCAAGTAAAGATGTAAATGATCTGGTTTTCTGATGATTTTGAAACGATCCTTGGAACTGTCTTGGAAGATCATGCTCCGTTGAAATCCAGATACGTGGCTGTACGACCTGTTCTCCCTGGTATAATGACAATAATGAGGCACGCCAAAAAACGCGACGCTTTGAAAGAAGATGGAGAAAGCACCCAACTCAGGAAAATCGTACT
>JAMKCH010036811.1:0-14443 GCA_023653785.1 Ophioderma brevispina
GCTGTTGCCGCTGTCGCCGCTGTGCCTGTTAAAATCTGAGGCTGCGCTGTCGCCGCTGCCAAATTTTAAACATGAGAAGGTGGGGGATCCAAACCCCCTTCCTTAGTCTTTTGATACAAATGCCTCACGGGCCAGAACACCAATCATTAGCGCTGTTGCCGCTGTCGCCGCTGTTGCCCCACAAATCTGGAGCTTTCCGCGCTGTCGCCGGCATTCGACTTTTTAAAAGGTCCAATTTCGTGCTGTCGCCGCGCCAACTTTTCATAAAGGTTGAAGTTCGCGCCTGTCGCGCTTGCCGCAATTCTTACACAGGTAGAGGTGGGGTCCAAACCCCTCCCTTAGTCCTTTGGTACAAAATGACTCTCAACGGGCTATAACAACAATCACGATCACATGGGGGAAATCTCATGTGTTTTCAATTGGAACTCACCAAAGTCAATACTTCATAATGTAAAAAATACCATTCATGCTAAAAATGTGGCATATAAATATACGGTGTATTAATTCAGTTGGCATTATTTTCGATGAGTAGGCCAACTGTCAGACGTAGAAGTTTTCGGCAGTAATTAGGTTTTACCGCCACATCGAACCCTCGCTATAGAACACTATTTTCAACAGTCATCACATGCACTAACTACACTCGCGCTGTCGCCGCTCCCTAGTTTGTAAAAAGGTGTAGCTTCGCGCTGTCGCTATATGGTAGGGTATTCTAAAGTACTCTGTTCTTTTTGAAGAAAATTTGAATAACCGTAATTGTCCTAATAAATTGCCCGGGGCGGTGGCAAAAGGGAGGGTGGTTATTACAGTAAAAAATGTAAAGTCAAAATCACCCAAGAATCACCTTATACATGCTTATTTTCGCTGATACAAACGAACGAACTAGCATGTGGGACGCTGTTTTCCCCCCCTCCTGAGGTCAAGTTCCATACAATTAAGCTATTACAACTGTGGGCACAACGGATTAGATAGGATTACGACAGTTCCCCGCCCATTAAATCAGGTGGTTTAGGTTAATGCTTAACCCATTTTCTTGAATTGTTTTTCTCCAAAATCGTAGGGGGCGTTATTAGAGCAGGGGCGATTATTAGGACAACACGGTCACTGTCAATTTTGGACAAAACTATCTTAGACTTAGACCAGGTCTAACTTTAAACCTAGTCTAACCTTTGTGCATACCAGACCTATAGATTCACAGGGGTAATGAGAAAAATAATATTTTTCTGCTGTCTTACCAAAATTTTACTACTTCCGGATAAACTCGATCGGACGGATGGCCCTTTAAGTCCTGAGAGATATGCTGAAAAACACACACATACAACAACAAAAAAACCAACAACAAGAAGAAAATTAAGTGCAACCCACAACAATATGACACTGTACTGTAAACCCAATTTTTTTTCTCTTTCAGAGACTTGCAAAAAAAAGTCCCATAACTGTCAAATTTTAGTTTTAAAACCTGAAATGCAAGATGTGAAACCTTTTGAAAGTTTTAGCCAATTGTGTTGAGTTGTCTGGAATCATGGAATATAATTTCTTTAAAGGCCAGTGCAATGAGATTTTCAAATAACCAGTGTCCCTAAAACTGGTGAAAATTCCTTGTTTTTGCACGTCTAAGCTTTCAATCCAAAATGGCCCCATCTGAAAGGTTTACCTGATAACTGTTTCTTTGATTACAAAAAATGTGAAATTTCTAATATCCTATAGGAGCAAATTGAAATTCACCTAGTTTTTTCTATATACCATATACAAATCACCGTTTGTTATCATTTTCTGTTATTTCTGCAGCCAAATAAAGGTAGGGAGTCTATTGAGTGTCTAATCTAATGAAATCACCACATATCACAGGAAATAATTAAGAATGACTTGAAATCTCGCGCTGTACCTTTAATTCAATATCTATAGCGAAAACACCATTCTGAAATCTAAAGCATGCAATCCTCATCACCAAACTGTTTGTGGCCAAGGCTTTCCTTATGTTATGACAGACAATAGTACACTTTCTTTCTTCGGAAAAGAGTTAGTTACTGCGGATCTATTCTCAATTTCAACATTTTCCTGTTGCTGTACCAGCTTCACAAAACTTTGCTCTATGGCATTTCATTTTGGTTGTTTGTAATTTTTGTTGCAAAAGATTATTACTAATCATTAATCATATTTTATTCTTGCAAAATTATTATAATAATAAACTAAAACCTCAATTTAAAAATGGTGTAACAATTGAGTAAAATGACACTTTTAGAAAAGGGAAGAAAACACAGCCAACTAAAAGTATAATACAGCATCCTTCCATTGCAGGATATTATTATGGCACAGCTAACAATTAACGCCCACCATTTAAAATACACATTTGTGGCTTGTATTTACTGTTTCAATTCAGATGCACACAACTCCCCGCACACACAGCGCCGGGGCTTTATTCCAATATTTTCTTGCGTTTTATAGAAGACCTACTTGATTTGATCAAAGAATATTTAATGAGATACTTTTTTGCTTATATTCTCTTTTTTTTCAGGAGCCAGGTGCAGACCAAAATGCAGGCAAACTGTAAGTGATTGGTGATGGTAAACCAGAGGGTGTATTGAGTCAATCCCACAAGCACCAGTTTTTAGGAAATTTCACCTCAACAATGTCATGTGGGAATCCCCACAAAACCCTAATGCTTTACACTTTAAAAACCTTAACCTTTGCTCAGTTTAGCTCACTAAGGTTTTATACTTTTGGGAATTTTTAACATGGTTCTTAAACTTTTGGAACACTTTTTTACCTTAAGTCCTACCATGTGTTTAGTACAGTTAAGTATAGGTACATTGCAATGCTTTTATGAGTTATTGGTTTTCAAAACACCCTGTGAACACCAAAATGGCATTTTGCTATGGCGTTAATTTTCAAATTTTTGCCTAGATATTGTTAAACCCCTGGGAAAAAGATATGTGGGTTTGTGGAAATAGTCCCATTTGAGAGAAATAATATCCATATTGTTTTGTAGTGTTTAAAGGTGGTGACCCAATCATGATCAGATTTTTCATACGATTTCCCCCCCCCCCCCACATGGAAGCTATCACCAAAAACATTTGATTAAATTTTGAGTTAAAAGCCTAGCTTGTTTGGATAGTAGAGCCAAAAGTGTGATATAAAATTGGATCATTAAGCCCAACTAATGGGTCGAGCTATGAGTTTTGAAAATATTGGGGGCGGACACAGTCGAGCCCAATATTTTAAAACTCATAGCGATACAATTATATTGGACGTAAGTCATCCAATTTTTCATTATCATGTTTTTTGGATCCAATATTTTTCCCACACTTGGACTCCTCAAAACATGAAAATGACTAAATTGCCTATAGGGCAGTGTAAATTGCTGTACTGACCCGAGAATAGTCCCACCCTTTTAAGCTGAAAATACACACACGAACTTGGCCAAAGCTGGAGTCAAAAATGTCTTGTCTTTCTGTCTCTGCACACACATACAACGACTTCATGACTTTGAATTGGAAAAATGTTGAAAATGCAGTTTTTTTCATAGTACTAGTACTTCACCCCTTCATTCTGAAGTGGATTGCATCTTTTTGATGTAACAGGTTGTATTGGCTATATGGCATGTAATTACTGTCTGACCCGAGAATTATCCTACCTCTTTTAAGCTGAAAATGCACCACTAATCTTGGCCAAAGCTGAGTCAAAAATGTCTTGGGCTGCTGTAGCTTGCACACACCTATACGACTTCATGACTTTGATTGGAAAATGTTTTGAAATTGCGTTTTTACTAATAGTACATGTCTTCACCCCTTCATTCTGAAGTGGATTGTCAATCTTTTGAGATGTAACTAGTCTGTAGAGTACTACTATAATGTAACTTGAGTGATTTTTCTTCTGTCTGGCAAAAGATAACCAGAAAAGTCACAAAATTGAACCAATTTGCCATCTCTGATATTACCCCAACGGTCCATCCCTCCCATTTACTGTTTCTGCTTTTTCTTTACAATTAACAACCATTTAACATATACTTTTCTTCGTTCCACCTCAAGTTAGTACGATGCGCCTCTGCATCCATGTACTTAACATTTCAAATGTGCTACAATTTTTGCTGTTACTAATGAGGCATTCTAAATGTCGTGACTGTTTCACAAGTTTAGCACACTGAAACAAGAAGTGACGTTGCTACCAAACACAGGTGAAGCGAGGTGTAACTTTAAATCGATAATCATGACCATAACTCAACCGCAAAAACTCAAGTACTCGCTTTGGTTAGGCTATGGGTATGCTACTGGGCAGACATTAAAGTGCACCATATCTTTATCACATTTCCTAGAAAAGTATGTACATATAGGCAAGTGACCCCCATTTTGAAGTCCACATTTGACCTAAATTAACCAATTTCCGTTTCCCCACAATTTTGCTGTTTTATTTTGAATATGGGGTTTGTTTTTTTAACATTAAAAGACTTTATTTCCTAGGTCATTTGGATTGAAGTTTGAAAATATAATACTAAATTTCTACATTGAAAAAGTGGTCATTGATCTATCAGAAGACTGATTATGCTACCCCGCATTGTTGTGGTGCCATGTACTCATGTATATATACTTTGTCTCATCTGAAGTTCAATTGGCTACGTGCGGCGTTTAACCACCCAGGGCCGCCTTTCAGTTGCAGTGCCCTTGAGTTTTACCTATGCGCGTGTTGAAAGTCGGTTCGAGTATACGCCTGAGTCGCTTCTTCGTACTTGGGATCTGGACAGAGTATATAGGCTATTGTGCTGAGTGCAGCCTTATTAGCACCAATTGAATGCATATTAATGAGCTCATTTACTTATTTTCCTCACAAGTGATCAACCCACATTCATGCATAAAGCCAGTTGAAATAATCTGCATTTTTTTTAGGGTGGGGTGGGGTAGTGGCCCTTTAACCCACAACATAATTCTCTTAGAGCATAATTCAGAGTTCTGAGATGTAGCCACTCTAATCGGACAGTATTTTTGAGTACATAAAATACCAGAATAATTAAAAAGCGAATCCATGAACTTTTTAAAGTGACTTATCCAATTTCACATTTGATAACAATTAGGCCTAGCTCTTTCCTCAGTTTTCTTGCATTGTAAAAAGTGGTTAGGCAACCAGTGTGGTCTAAAGATTCCAAAAATCGCCCTTTATGATCGTGTGGTAACTCATTAGGCCTTCACTTAATGAAGTGAAAGTAGGCTGCATAAATCTAAACAGGAATGTCGCATCATCATTGTAGCCCCCCCAGATCTACGTTCCAAGTTTTCATGTCATAGGTGTTTCTACGTGCACTATTGTAAGTGATACTTTTAAGTACACAGAACACTAGCCATTACAAACAACACTTCCCGTCCTTGACTTCAACAATTGCTCATGGTATTCATCAGACTGACCCAACATTATAATAAAGATTTGATTTTTAATAAGATATTAAAAAAAAAAAAAAAAAATTATACTCATTAAACATATTTGTATGTTATTCCAACACGTAATTGAAGAAATGAAATATCCCATTTGGAAATTATGAAAGTTTGTTTTCTAAAATTGGGATTTGAGTTACTCGTACATGGTTAGACTAACACAAAAAGCCTGTGTCTATGGACATAACATGACGCGATATGGGTAAGATCGGTGTGGGCGAGAGTAACATCAAATATCAACATGTTCTTTGTTTATGGGTGAAAATGAGAAAGAAATGGCAGGCCTCGGATCATACCCCCAGGGTGAGCAGATTGAGCTATATTTACCCAAGCGGAAGGATCAAGAAACAGCGAAATCAAAAAGACATTGGTTTTATTTTTGCACAATCTGATATAATGTAGCTTTGCTTTGAGTGATACTGAATTCTGATAAAAGTAGGGAAGATAAAGAAAGGAAACCAAAGCGTAGGGAGAACAAAAATTGCATGTTTCCTTTCCATGATGACCCAAATTTTAGGAAATTCCAAGAAAAGTATTTTTTTTCTTTGCAAGAATTCTAAATAGTAAAGTGCAGAGTTTTGCTTATTTTATGCTTCTGCATCTTTTGAAACATAACTTATTGTATTTTTAACGTCTTACCACATCTATAAACCTTTTTAAAGTAAATTCCATGTGGGAAATTGATGCTCAGTCAAAAAAAATTAAAATCTGACTCTCTGAATCTGACCAATCCTCCCAATTTATTTTTTAATTGAATGACAATATTTACAATTGTTTGCCTAATAGAAGTTGATAAAAATCTGATTTTGACAAGAATGTTTTTAGCATACCTAATAACCTTTTTTTCAGATTTTTGTGTATTTTAGACTCGATTTAAAAAAATAACATTACAGACAAAGATGGAAATGCTCTTCTCAAAGTATTTCTTATAAAGATCCATGCTTTTCAAGAGTAAGCTATATAGCCTTCAACAAAAAAAGTAAACAAGGCAAAATTTTTCTAATATGCCAAAAATCATGATGCAGCATCAAGTATGCACTAATATCATACAGGGCTCGTGCGGTCCTTGAAGGTCCTTGAAAATCCTGGAATTTCAAAATCCTTTTTCCAGACCTTGAAAACCCTGGAAATTCACAAATGGCGCCTTGAAAGTCCTTGAAAATTGCAGTCACTGTGTGATGATTTTTTATTTTAAAGAATATCATGGCCCAAACCAAAAAGTAAGAATTTTATCAGCCATTGCGGACATCAACGGCAAAAGGTTTATCGCTAATCGGAACAGCAATGCGTCATGAGGCCGAAAAAGGGGCAAGAGCGCCGCACGCGGCCACTGTCACTTTCGCAGCCCGTTTGTTTACATAGACGAACTACGTAATTTTCTTGGCCAAATCTTTAAAAATCTTACTCTTTCAAATACTTTTAGGACCTTTTTATCACCCTAGGTAGCGATCATTTCGCTGTTTTTGGTTGTACAATAGATCGGAGATACTGACAGGAATATAATTATGTGTATTTTTTATGTTACTACGTTGTCCAACTTTTAATGATCCTTCATCTCAGCGTCTTTTCTCGAAGTGTTTACCTCGCTCTACATTGACACAATTTACATTATTTGCTCGCGAAGGCGTCAAAATCCTTACCTTTTCCCTACTTTTATAGGACTTGTTCATTCAGGTGATGGCGATTTTGCTGTTTTTAGTTGTAATAATGATCGGATATATCCTGAAGAGAATATGGTAATTGTGTTAGTGTTCAACTTTTTAACGAAGCTTCAATCTGGCATATTTTGCGAAGTATATGCATGCCTAAGCGGGTAGCTGCTAGGTTCTTTTGGGTCGTATTCATTCATTGTAGGCCTATATTGCCCTGTTTATGTAAATAAGAAGTAGCTAAAAGTAATATTGTATAACATTTACTATTTACGCGATTTTGTTAACAGATAACTTCGTATTTATTTGCCATAAGCTGCACTAACTTGGAAGTCAGTCGAAAAATTAAAAGAAACGTTACCGAAGTATCGGGAACGTTTTTTAAAATAAAAACCCTTAAAAGAGAGGATATGCCAACAGATATGACAGAAGGACTCAGTTTTCACTGGGTTATGGGGGCTTATGATTGTGAACTGTATGAATGGGTAATATTTCTTTTATTAGCTTTTATTGTCAGAGATTGTTGTGGTTGTGGTTACAACTGTTTGTTCCTTTGTTCTTGGTAAATTCCTGAAAAGGGCTTCAGATTGGGTCCCATTTTCGCAAATTATATGTGTCCGATAGCAAATAAGGAGAACTCAATAAATAAAAATACCTATCTGCTATCGCATAGAAATTCTCTCTCCCGGAAACAATAATTTAGCCTTAAAATCAAGAGCAATATTCCTTAATAGCAGGGCCAGAGTTAATATCAAATTGTATTTTATTTATCACAACTTGTACAAGCTATTCTCGTATAAATTTGTAGAATTTTGGAGGATTTGGAAGCCGCCCCGGGGATTGCGACTCCACTATACATGCTTAGTTCATGCGAAACACAGCGGCGATCGTAGATAACACTTTCCGGTTTTGTTTGGCCGCCCCCCTTTTTCCGATCCTCATGCTTTGCGTGGGCGCCCCTGTTGATATTTAGCGATTGGCGATATGTCTCTGGACTTTAAGATATATTATTTAACCCTTATGCTGCTAAACGGCTGTAACGCAAAAGAGCAAATATGCAAAAGAGCAAACCATTTGGGGGGGGTTGGTTTTTTGTCTTAGTCGGTGTATTTGAGCGAAGTAATGTTCTCTAAAAAGTGAAACTAATTGCACACATGCCTACCAGTACGATTTTTCGTTTCCGTACGGAAATGAAGTGAAATACGGACGGAAGTTAACCGAAAAAAAAATGGAAAATGGTCACGTCACTACATAAAAAAGTGTAAAATGTAAAGTAAGAAAATCGTAATACAGACAAAATAAAGTTACGGAAAGAGGGCATATCTTTTCAAAACAAATTAAAAGACCAGATTTGAAAGATTTCCAATTTATAAAAGTCGTTTAAATGGTTTCCGACATCGTTTTTCTCCCGACTTACGAAGGTTTTACCCACATAATATCTTGAGTTAACCATTAACTGCTGTATGCTAAACATGTCTTGTGAAGTATTTTAAGTCTACTACAACTGGCATGGTGCAGGGCGTAGCCAGCTTTTTTTTCAGAGAGGGCAAAGGGGGGGGGCACATACATTTTCAGGGGGGCAAGCAATTATTAAATGTTGTTAGTATAGTATGGCCTATGTAAATCACTAATTTTTCAGGGGGGCAAGAGGGGGGGGTCAGATTCCCCACAGGGGGGGCGGCTGCCCCCCTGCCCCCCCTCTGGCTACGCCACTGCAGTGGTGCAAAGGGTAGTTAAGAACCTTTGGAAGTTTTAGACTTATTTTTCATGCCTCTTTATTAAAGTTTACAATGAGATTTTGTTTAGGATACGAATTTCTCTCAAATTACACAGGATCGATTGTAGACTACCTACCAATACTTCCGAATACAAAAGAAAACAGCAACCTTGGTTTGAACTTGCCTGACTATCCTTATTGTCTCCATAGACACGGTGGCTTTGACTTTCTGTCGTGCACGACAGAAGTAACTAAATCCTCATGTTTATTACATAAGACGGGGTTTCGCTTATCACTTCAGGTTTGAATCTACTACATTGGAAAGCATTCCAAATATGCAAAAAACCCGGGTTCGAACAAAATTGGGGGCTCTTCTTCTGGAAATCGCATTCTCTGTAAAAGAAAATACGCCATTGGACTTATTCCTACGAAGTTTCTGAGATGGCTTCCGACGGCGGAGCTCTGTCATTTTTTCGGAAAGCTGTATTTTAAAGAGCTCTATCTCATGATGCGTCATATGTATATAGGTAGCTCAGTTTTCAAGTTGATGAGCCTTTAAAGTTAAGACTTTTAAGTCATTTTTAATGTATTACTGTATGCTAAACATATGCTGTCCTTAGGGACTGTGTTATACTGGACAGTTCTGTAAGGGGGAACTATCAGATGGCGGAACCCCATTTTTTTCAGGAAAGCGGTAATTCAAAGAGCTTCCTCATGATGCAGTGGTATATAGATGACTCGTTTTCAAGCTCTGAAATCCTTAAATTTTTGACCTTCCTTCTTTTTCATATAATTCTCCATATAGGACTTAGTTTTTCCACTGACAGTTCCTTACATGGGGCTGTCAAGCGGATCATCTGTCCATTTTTTCTAGAAAAGCTGTATTTTAAATAGCTCTATCTCATGATGCAGTTCTATGTTCTAGTAGCTCGGTTTTTCAGTTATGAGGCCTTAAAGTTGACTTTAGTTCATATTTAATGTACTACAAGCTAACAATATTTTCCTTATGGACTGTGGTCATACTGACAGTTCCTAAAGGGGAACTATCAGAATCAGTTGGTGGAACTCCGTCCATATTTTTTCAGGAATGCGGTAATTTAAAGAGCTCTCTCCTGATGCAGTTGTATTAGATGGCTTCAGTTTCAAGCTTGATCCTTTAAAATTTTTGCCTTCTTATTTTCTTATAATTCTCCATATGGACTTAGTTTCCACTGACCTTTTCTTGAGGGGCTGTCAGACGGTGGTTTACCACATAAACTATATAAACAATCTTACAATATTTTGAATGAAGTACATGTCAGTTTCATGGACGGCAAACCATTTATCTGTATGTTTTTGTGGGAAAACGTCCTTCCATATTTTGCATCAATTTTCGTATGGATACAGAAAATCCATACAACATTAGTACAACGTTAGGTCCTAGAAATTAGCTCATTTAGATCATTGACAAAGATCCTGAAAAGTCCTTGAATTTTGGAAGGAGCTGGGTGTACGAACCTTTAAATAGGAAGTTAGTGATGATTGGTTTAAAGTTACATACTTTGTATCTCTATCCAGTGTGGGTTTCAGTTTGAAAGTCGTTACAAACACTGTTCTTGCAAAAAAGATTTATTCAGGTCTATATAGTAATCAATCGCTGATAGTAAACCCAAATTTAGAGCTATTTTTAGTTATCAGATTTACCAAATTGTGCCCTTACCATTTTTAAGGTTCATGATAAAAAAAAACATTAACTGGAGCTATAACACACATATCAAAATTTAAAAAGGGTTTGGGGATGTTGGGAGAACATTTCCATGGAGTTGACTGGTATAATCACTGTTCAAAAATCAAGCCACATGCAGAGAAAATAAGCCTTTGCTACAAATTACTCTTTGAAATTTGATAAATCAGATGAGGTGGTGTAACATATGGCATCTACATATATCATAAAACAGGATATGTATCTAGAAACAAAATTGGGCCATTCCAGTATGGGACTAACTCCTCTGAACATGCAAAATCGTCCCTTTGGGGGAAAGTATCGTTCAAATAACAGCAAGACTAGTGAACTTATAAGAGGTATTAGAGGTAAAGGACCAAAAAGCAAGAAGTGTTTGCCCTTTTAGTCTAAACATTTGGTCTTTTTGGTTGAATTTCAATTACATTATTCAAAACAAGAAGGCCATTTTAATGTGGCTATCTTTTGCTTTGATGCCCAGCGGTGCTGCTTACCGTCTCGTGTGAAAGGAATTATATTGACCTTCTCATTCGCAAAAATTACTAGTAACGTTGATTTCAAAAATGGTATTTTTAAAAAGAAACTTTCAAAATTATGTTTTATAATAAAGTAATATTTTTTTTTTTATAATAATAATAATAATAAATGCATTTATATGGCGCCTACAGAGAACACTGTGCCTTACAACAAATACTTAATTACAAAATTATATAACAACTGAATCAGCATAATAAGGACACTAAAAAAACCAAGTTAACAAGAATTTTAAACATAAGGAAACATAAGTATGTTTTCAGGAGCTGTTTAAAGAAACAGGTGGAAGGTGCTTTATGATATTCATACAGTAAGCTGCTTTCCACAGCCATAGGAACAATGGCATTAATGCTATGTCACCAAATTACCCCTGGACAAGGAATAAAAGCCGTGTAATATCAGATGAAGACCCGTAGCCTTCATCTTGTACAATCAGAATGTGTCCAAACAAATCATACCAAATTCAGACATCAGAAGGGCATGATGAAGCCCTGTCTGTGAAGAGATTATTCACTTAAAGGAAATATGTCATGATTTTGAATATTTGGAAAATTTGGTAGGGCTGGAAAGCTTAAGTAACGTAGATTACATTATAAATCAAAAGAAGTGAAAAATTGTCCACATTGTTGAGTATTTTGCCCTTGTAATTTTAGGCCCAATAGCGTACTCGAAAACGATTCCGACAAATCCACATCGCAGAAATGCTCAGCAAACTCAGGTGACTCAAAGTGATGGACCATCCATAATCCGTCGTTGTGACCATCAATCGCAGTATTGCCATTCAAGTAATAATTAAAACACAACAAAAATGAAACCAAACTATGTCAATTCTGTAACTTATTTCACTTATTATTACTTCATTCATCAATCAATATTACCCAAACAAAAATGTCAGCAATAACAATTCGAGTCAACTGATGTTTTGCGTCATCACTTTGACTTCAAGCGGAGAGCAAAATTGGGGCTTTTGTCAATGAAGCCGTGGCCAAAAAATCCGCCCGGTTTCTTCATATGTCAAAAAAGCCAAAAAAGTTAAAATGCCTCTATTTTGTTAATTTGACAGTCAAAGGTGTTTTTTTTTCGGGAATTGTGATGTATGTACATATATTTATGAATGTAAGTCAAATGAGCTTGACAAAAATCTTGACAATCCTTTAAAGGACACTATCAGGATGTGCAAATCCAGCAAATCGAAAAAATCATCACAAATCCAGATTTTTTGCATGTACGTAACAGTGCAGTTATCCTAACATTACCTGCCAAAATATAAGACCAGAGGCAACCTATTAAGGACAGTATCGGAGATTTTAGTCATACTGTCCGAACGGACCTTACTACAAACGTAATTGAATGGAGGGAGATTCTTATCTTGAACACTGCCGTGTTCTTCCTTTTCTGTTAATTTTACGCTGTAAAAAGGTAACTATGGAGAATTTACCGATTTATCCTTCACTTTGAGCTACTCCTGCAAATTTCAAATATTTTCCAACTCACTGATAGTGTCTTTAAAGGAGGGAGTATAACACAAAAAAACCATGTGATAAGGAGCATTGAGGTCCTCCCAAATAAGGAATATGTTTTATAAAGTGCTCCTAAAATAGGTAATCAAATATGCACTCAAAGCCAGCCTGGTTGCAAACTTTTCAAAAGATTGATGTACAATGTTGACTTAACATTTGTTAGTTTTTTATCCCATTTTCAATGTCCCTGTCACAATCTGGCCATACCATCTTTTACCAATTTCCATATTTCCAATTCCATTAGTTACAATGACTAGATAGTCAGACAAGTGGATTCTCCTGGCATGGCCTAACCAAATTGTGCCCAAAGTGTACTATAATGAGCCATATGCATTTCCTTATCATGGTTGAGGCCCACCCTATTGGTTTCATATTGTCGTATTGCGGATGTATCATGAATATTAACATGCACATTTCGAGGGTTGGCCTAATAGTCCTAACTCTAAAAATGCTAAATCAGCTGCCAAGAGTTGGGACTTTCTGTTGGTAAACTATATGGTGCTCCATGAGATGTAGCTCAAGTTAATTCTGCGTATCTACAATGGGCAGTGGAAATAAGTTCAGTTCTTATAATTTTAGGAATATATGGTGAATCCCAGTAAATCGATGCAGTAAATCGATTAGGAGTGACAGCGGAAGTGAAGAACATTCCAGTAAATTATCTGCACAGAAATTGCAGTGCAGTGGAAGTATGACGGACCTTTAGTTTAGAAGCAAGGCTGAGGTTTTGTTTAGTCTCGTACACAAATGTGCAAAATACACCTAGGTACGATGTTGAGACCCCGGTTTAGATTTTCAGTTCATTCTACATATCATCACCATGGGGGTTTGCTTTCTCGGTTATATTAGAATTTTGTTGGTAGCTCTCATCAGGAAGCATCAGTAAATCAGGGTTCAAGACATGAAATGACTGATTTATATGCAGTCCTAATCATGTTGCTCTCACAGCTTCAACAAGATCTCCATTTTCCCTGCTTTAAACAATAAGCATAGTTCCAGTGTTCAAGAATTCCCTTCAACCAAGGGTATTTGGGGAGCTGATGGGGGGTTACATTTTAAAGTAAATGCGTGCAAGCTATGTAGCTGTATAGCTGAGCTAGTGAAGTGAAGGATTTCAGTGATTCACGGTGGTAGTTAAACAATTGTAACCTTCTCATGAGGCTTTGAAAAGACACCATAAGAAAAATTATTGTTGTTATATCCCCTCATTATGCAGCTGGAAGCCTAAGACACTACTTCCTGCCTTTTAGTTTTGTCTTTCCAGTCAGCACATAGCCATATGGTAGTCAGCAATTTTTGACTAACACATTTAAAAATATTCTAGTCGCCATATTTAAAAAAGATCCTTGTGGTAGATACGATACAAATCCAGATATGCCTTCCAGAGGGGGGGATGTTGACTATGTAATTGCGAATAGCTGATGATATATATAGGATTGTGTTTGTTTTTATTGGATCGCACAGATGGTACCATGGCAGAAATATCCAAAGATGAGCGGCCGGCAGCTAATATGTTACGTAAAGGTAAGATCTACAGAAGTACAATGTAAAACTTCTCCGAATTACACAAATTAGACAATGTAAGAATTTTTAGGTTGGGCACAATATTATCATGTTTTGTTTTTTATGGAATGTAATTATTATTGTTGGAAATTATGTTACTCTAAGCGACCTTTAGCAAGAGCGAAAGTGTGTCTCATATATTTGGCAAAAAATTCGTATGTGCTGTGCTTTTTTTTTGGGGGGGGGGTGGGGCGGAGGCGTGTACGTGGGACGTTGCTGCTTCAGAACGCCCGACGGGACCCGGAGCGCGGGCAAAGGATTACGCAGATTTCTTTTTATTGTATTAATACTTTCCCATTTTTGGGCAGCCACTTTGCGGCAAA
>JAMKCH010036812.1:0-14613 GCA_023653785.1 Ophioderma brevispina
TGTATGTATGTATGTAGGTATGTATGTATGTAGTATGTTTGTTTGTTAGATTGATGAAAACAATCCGGAACAGGTGGCAAGATATAAGCTGGCCACGGTTGATCATCAAAAATATGTTTTTTTTTTCAATTTGAACTCTGCTTTTTACACAGTCGAGGAACTCGACGGTGTCTTTCTTCTGTACGGTTCTTACACAGTCGAGGAACTCGACTGTGTTTTTACATTCGGTTACCGTTTCTTTTTCTGGGCTTCTCTTCTCTTCTTTATGTCAAACTCAAAACGCTACTTTTCTACAGCTTTCATTTTATGATATGGGAACACAATGTATGTGGTGTAGTTTAACACCCCCTATCCAAAGTACTTAATGAAATTTTCATCAAAGGTCATTGGGGTAACAAAGGTCATACACCTGATGTCACTAAAAATGCTACTTCTTTTACAGATTACATAGTAGAATCAATGTGACTCATGTATGTGGTGTACTTTGAACCCCCTCCAAAAGTTCTTAATGAAATGGCTGTTTATCAAATGTTTATTAAAGGGGCATTTCCGCCGAGTTTAAAAAATCTTTAAAAAATCATATCTGCAATATGAAAAGTAGTACATGATTGCTAATTGACCACAGATGATGTTAACATTCCATACAAGTCAATGGAGGTCATTCGGGGTCAAAGCCAAATTTTCAAAATGGTCGATTGAGCTGACACTTTCCTGAAATGATCCTTATGACATTCTAAACATGTTGAAAATATTTCGAGGTCAACGGTCATCTAAGTGGTCAAAGGTAAAATTTTCCAAATGTCAATTAAGCTGAATTTTACTGAAGATCTGATGACATTCTAAACATGTTAAAAATATTGAGGGTCAAAGGTCATTAAGGGGTCAAAAGTCACATTTCCAAAATGCTCCCAATGTGGCGGTACATTTGAAATGATACTATGATATTATAAATATGTCTAAATATTTTTGAATCAAAAGTATTTAGGGTCAAATGTCACCACCTCGACTGTGTTAAATCTGTGCTCCAGATCTAGTTCTTTCTTCTTTCTTTCTTTCTGTAACATTGCTAAATCTCAGACATGGAACATCCCAATTGACCAAAATGTCACAAGGAAAGTACATTGCACGAAACTTTGGACATGACCGATTGGTGGTAAAAGGTTCACGATAGGGTCTCAAGGGGTCAACAAACGTTAAACCATGAAAAAATCTAGAATAGCTCAAATTTCAAAAACTAATGCTGTCATCTTCTAGGACTGATCAAACACTACAAAACAGTAAATTATGACTTTGTCACATGACACATGATTTAGAGGTCAGATGTCAAAATACATCAAATTACGTTACACTTCAAATCACTACTCCTTTTACAAATTACATGTATGATACGTAACTCATGTATGTGATGCCGCGTGACATCCCCCACAAAAGAATTACTTAATGAATTTTGATCAAGGTCATTAGGGGTCACTAAGGTCAATGACCTTTTTAAACTGTGGTAAAATTTAAAACAAGGTCAAATAGAAAAATTTTATCCCATCCTGTAGTGCTTGATGAGAGGTCAATAAACATCAAATTTGACCCATCACATTGGGACCATGGTTGAGGGGTCAAAGGTCAAAATAATCAAATTACGTACCTCAAATCACTACTCCTTTTACAAATTACTTGTATGATTCACGGAATCATGTGGTGCAGCTTGACATCCCCCAAACGTACTTGATGAACAAAGTTTTGCCATCAAAGTCATCTGAAGTCACTAAGGTCATGAAACTTTACTGTTGTGTAAATTTAACAACAAGGTCAAATAGAAAATTTTTTCTTCATCCTTGTGGCTTGATGAGAGGTCGATAAAAGTCAATTATGACCATCAATGACCCAGGTTTAGGGGTCAAAGTCAAAATACATAAAGTTACGTTACACTTCTACTCACTACTCCTTTTACAGAACATAGTATGATCACGTGACTCATGTATGTGGTGCAGCTGAACATCCGCCCACAATACGGTACGTAATGAATTTTGATCAAAGGTCATCTGGGGGTCACTAAGGTGCAAAGTCCTTTATGGTGTAAAATTTAAAACAAGGTCAATCGAAAATCTTTTTAGCCCATCCCTGTAGTACTTGATGAGAGGTCGATAAAAGTCAATGATAACCAATCACTCGACCATGGTTTAGGGGTCAAAGGTCAAAATATTCAAATTACGTTACACTTCAAATCACTACTCCTAACAGATTACCAATTTGATCACGGAATCATGTATGTGGCGGTATTTTGGCATCCCCTACAAAAATTTACTTAATGAAATTTGATCAAAGGTAATTTGGGGTCACAAGAAGCTCAAGACCCTTGATTTCATAAAAATGCACTTCTACAAATTACGCGTCTAAGAAAATCTCGACTGTGTTCAGATCTGTAAAAACAGGCTAGTTGATTTTGTTTGAGTGATTTTCAACTGTTGCTAAGTTAATGGGCACTGTTTTATTCGGTGGTTTCAATTTACCGCTGTCATTTTTTATGTACCAATGCCTCTGCTTTGTCGTTTTTCCACAGTGATTAAGTTTTTGTTTACAAACAGGGGCCTGTTCCCACGCACATGTTGTGGAAAGCCGGACAAATGTGTGTTTAACAAAATCGATATGTGTGGGATATTCACGAAAGGAGTAATGGGGGGAACGAGGGAAGGGTCCATTCCCCGTTTATCACGCCTTTCATCTTTTATCCTGGCCAGTCCCCCTTGCTTTTTTCTCGCCACCTTCCCACACCCTCATTAGCCCGATATATTCTCCCATTGGTTGACCTCGATCTCACCAACGTCATCACTTCAAAAGCCCTGTATTGATTGGGAATTTCAGCACACACCCGTTTAGCATATTAAAGAGGTACTAAGATTCCATGGTCTACCGCTATGCATGGCTTAAAATTTCAATTTTCATAGAAAATTGAAGTCAAAAAGAGCCAAAACAGTCCACCATTTCTTGGATTAGGAATGAGAGCTAAGGAATCAAATTCCTACCGGTCACTAACGATAGCCTATAAGAACGCTCCAATGTTCGAAGTAGCCCAAATCATCACCAGTATGTTAGGTGACAACACCGGGTTACAATGTGCGAGCAATGTCGGGTCGGTTGGTTCAGTTGCCTGATGACTAACCTGATCTTTCCAGTCTTCAGTGCAGCTTTTACAGCCTTCTCCAAACCATGTGTTCTCCACGTTATCGATTGTGGCGAAGACGGATTGAACCCCAAAATGACGAACAAAAAAATATAGTCCGTGATGGGAAATGGAATTAATAACGCCGAGAGGTTGAAAGACGTCCATTCGGTTCGCCATCATGGAGGTCATACATTGTTTGCCATCATCTGATCCCTTTACAGAAGAGGAACTCCGTAAAGTGTTAAAAGTTTACCATCACGTAAGGCTGCCGGGGAAGATGGTGTTCGATATGAAGATTTACGCAGGAATTTAAAACGTTAACAATATTATTATCATTTCCAATATGTTTCATAACAACCAAAAACAACACCACCAGACTGGAAGAAATCAAAAATTCATACTAATTCCGAAAAAAAGGCGTGATTGGAACAATTGATAATTGGGTCCCATTCTTTTAACCAGGTTCCTTGTAGTTGATGAAAACAGGAGGTGTCAAAACAAAGGTGCAATGCCAAGACCAGTGTTTCAGGGAATACGTTTTTGCCAGAAACAAACTCTGGAAGACTTTCGTATGAAAGTAGCAAATGTGCATTCTATATATTGATTTTGGGATGCGTTTGGTAGTATTGAGCACTCGTCATGCAACGTGCTTAAATGATGTCGGATGCCGACGTTTATCTCAAAATATTTAAAGATATTTACAAACGATTATTGTTTTGCCGTTCAGCCAAAGGATGGATCGACACCCACCATCAAGCGTGAACGAGCAATAATACAAGGATGTCCGTGGTCTATTTTTGCATTTGAATCTAGGAATAGAAGCATTGGAAGATGGATTCAAGAACCATTTCATGAGTTTCATTTACCCCATCCCCGTTCAAGCTTCGTTGACGATATCGCCCTGTGTTACGCGTGAACCCCAACAAATTATCGAAATGGTGCGAAAAAGTGAAAATTTTGTACCTGGGCAAGACTAGATATCAAGGCTCAGAAATCGGCTTTGTTGTATAAGCGTCGTTTGGAAACAATTGGTACAAGCGTGGTCAGCCTGCAGATACAACACCTACAAGGTACCCGGTTGAGAAATACAATCAGAGGATAGGCTTACGACTAACTTAGGGTACACAATTAACATGATCGGGGATTGGGACTCATTCAAGTGAGTGAATTCAGTTGGAAAAGTTTAAGAAAACTTGTTAAAAAAACTTGAACCATTGCCTTTGGCAAATGCTATAACTTCAAAGCCATTATTTCTGGCCTACCAACACGTTGAGGGTTTTTTCGGCATACTTCCGGTACCAACTAAAGCTTTGACAGCAATGGAAGATCTGATTGTCAAATATATCAGATCATGGTTGGGCAACCATACCATTCCATCGCAAGTAGTTTTTTCCCGAATCACGGGGGTTTAGGAATTCGAAACACCAGCAACTATTGATTTGCTAGGAAGATTTCTGTTTCTTCAGATGTTGGAATTCCAAAGACGAATGTCCGAAAACGGCCGAAAAATTTAAAATTACCCTCAAAACTACATATGACAGAAAAGGAAGGTAAGAAACTGATCAAACACAATAACAATGCAATTGCGGGATCATTATATTGCGAGGCATATAGACTGGTAAAACTCTACAAAAAGAGATATCGAAATTACAACACTTCTATGACTATTTTACCACGAAAAGACCATTTCGGAGTTGAATCTTTCACAAATGACGATGAGGAGATTCAATTGGCAATATCTTTCAGGGTCATACAAAGCAAGAAACCAGATCTTTTCCTCATTGATACGAGAATATGAGGGCTTTATAGTTGAAATATCTTGCCCTTTGACGCTTCATTGAGGACTGCGTATGACCGTAGGCCCCCGTTCGCCTTCAGACAGAGTCTCCACTCCCCCTTGCACACTATGGCTCTGTTACTTGTCCTGTCTACCCAATTCGCTATGTAACTTTCACATGCCTGCCCAGCTATTGTTATGGTTTAACTATTTGTTTCTATTACGCCCCCCCGCACTTCCATTCTACCTCCTTACCGAAAGAGATAACATATTATAACATACCATATCGGGGGGCTCCGTACTCCCGATGGCAGGCAGCTGAAGGACGCAAAAGGGCTAGAATAGAGCCCTTAAAACAAAACACAGATTCACTCACCTAGAGAAAAAAACGGTCTAATTGTATAGAAGCCAACTCTGCTTGGTAAACTATTGCGAAAACTGACATCAGAATACATTGACGAACTCGGACTATGCTTTCTACAAATGCGAAGAACTAGTAAAACCTACTAGTAAGAACAGTACTGACAAAATTACACATCAGATAATTTCATAATATTATATAACTTCATTACCAAACTGAAGAAACCTTGAACGAATGCTTCCTATGCATTTTTTCAATTTTAACACGAAAATTTAACATGCGTTCTGGTGCTGTCTCGGAAAACGGATCAGTGATCATCACCTCGTGATGTCCCATCGCACACCGCGACACTCGCACCAAAAAGCATATCTTCCTTACGTACTACCCAATCTATCGGTTAGAAAACGTTTATTCTTCTCTAATTCGCGAGCTCAAACGCGAAGGAAAATAGTTTCTAACGCGCCTCTTCCCGATTCCTGCAATGAGAACATATTATAACATACCATATCGGGGGGCTCCGTACTCCCGATGACAGACAGCTGGACAACTGTGCCTTTCCCGCTCAGGATTAAAGAACGGGCTCCGGAATAGTGTAAAAAAGGACAGCAACGATAATAAAAAATGGATCAAAATCAAGAAATGAAGCCCCTATTAAGAAAATTCGCTAAGGAATCATGATCATGTTCCACTATATGTGCGAGCCTGCACCTAGCCAGAAAGCTTGGCGAATATAAACTTTAGGACCTTCGAAAATAATAATGGAAATTAACCAGTTCATAAAGTAGTAAACAAAGACCGGTTTTACGTAAACAATTGAACTACATTGAAACTGATAGGTCTAATAGCAAACCATTATTGTGAGGAAGAAATCATGAAGGATATTTCCCAGTGGCAAAGCGAAAGCAAATTCTTCCATCGCTATAATTATGTGTGAAGCTCGGGATTTCAAACAATTTAGCTAGTAGAAGACGCAACTACTTAAAACGTCCCACACTCAACAATTGTACTTATGGCCTAATTCTAGGACATGTTTTCTGCTAAAAAACATTGGGGGGGAAATGGCCTGTTGCTTTTCTAAAATATCCTGTACTTGGCGTACTTCACTATTCTGGAAAGGATATACAAACACCATTAATTTTAAAAAAAAAAAAAAAAAAAAACGAAACACGTCTCGATATAAGCGAGGCACGTTCAATCGTCAGTCAGGTTAAACACAACTTTCAAATCGTGATGATGTACCGCAGTGTCGTAAGTCCGTCTAAAAGCAAAACACCTTTTATGGCTAATAATCATATCGTCGTGCATTGTAAGTCCAATGCTGGGAATACTTTGCTAGATGCTTATTAGTAATGTCGTGTTCAAAGAACAAAATAATAACACTATACAAACCAATAAATTTTATATGCTGAAAAAGCATAAGTTGGTTAAGAATGTATAGATACAAAGCCCAAGTATCGTGCTGAAAGGTTAAACATAAAATGCTCAATATTATGGCGCCAATGTAGCTCGAAGCTGCTCAATAATACCATGGAAGAAGCTCTATACCAACACAAAAAATCGAAATTTCAATTAAGGCTCCAAATTGGCTCGAAAAACGGGCCCTGTAACAAATTTGTTGGTGATGCACAATGGACTAAATACCACATGGCATGTAGTCATTCGAAAACGCAAAATCGCCATAAGCGGAATGCCTGGGACAAAAATGGTGACAGATCTCGGCTGCGGACGTTAGATAGATAGATAGTAGTAACAAAAATACATTGATTATAACCAGTGGCCAATTGTATCATAATATATCCAGTGGCAAAAATAGTGCACATGCATGCTCCAATCTGTAAAACCTTGCTAAACCTGTCAAGGTTTTGTTACAGGTTAATTCACGCTGTAAACAATAAACCAACTTGGGGAATCAGCTCAGTTCTCCACACTGGAAAGGGGACCTGTAACAATTAGTTAAAGTAAGAATGGTACAAGGGAACAAAAACCACTTGGCAATATGAAAATCTGGAAATGACAAGACATGTAAAAAAATTTACATACCGAAAAATATGCTGGAGTGCCATGGCAAAGGAAGTATGAAATTTCCAGTGGCAAAACTGATGCACCATACTTCATTATCTGTAACACCTGACAACCGCATCGGTATATACGAGGTTTAAATCAAAACCAATTAGCAAAATTAATTGGTTGTCCACACTTGTAAAAAGACATGTAGAAAAAATACGTATTGAATGAATATGCACAATGGATCAAGAACAAAGGCAGCCATTGAAAAATCTTGACTGTCGAAAACAAAAGGCTTGCCATATCGAAACACGAATACAGATGATTGTGTAGTAGTTGTTATGATATGCCCAATATCAAGGCAAAATCATATTGATATGCCCGGGTGGCAAAGTGTATGCCCAGTGGCAAAACCTCTATGCCCAGTGGCAAAACTTCTCTGCCCAAGTGGGCCAAACCTCTATGTGCCCAGTGGCAAACTGTCTATGCCCAGTGGAAAAATGTCTATGCCCAGTGTCAAAATGTCTGTGCCCAGTGGCAAACTGCTGTGCACAGTGGCAAAACTAAATGTCTCTGCACAGTGGAAAACTGTCTGTGCCCAGTGCAAACTTTCTATGCCCAGTGGCAACTGTTCTATTGCCCAGGGAGACTGTTATGCCAGTGGCAAAATGTCCTATCCCACCAAGTGGCAACACAAATAATTATGCCCAGTGGCAACATAATAGACCATGCTACACGGTCTACAAGTCTTGTCAAACATAGCTGCAGTATCCCGGGACAGCTATATAAATAATGTTTAAAACACCTATAATAATAGGCTCTTGCCAAAAATAAAATATTGAGACAAGATAACGATGTTCAATAGCTTGGTTACTCATATCAAAACACAAATGTTTACACGGTTAGAGGCTGAAAATAACCAAAAGGGGTTAAATGTTATACCATATTTAGGCCTACTCCATGAAAAAAAAATGAATCGAACAAATGAGGCCTATAGACTATAGGCCCGCCGCGCTCTAACCCAGTGGCAAAAAATGGTAGCCATGTTTAAGATTCGTACCTCAAATGTCCGAGGCAAGAGAAAAACGGAGGATCTTGCTACATAATAGCACTCCACAATTTATGTTGCACCCAAAGTGAGAAAATTAGTAAATAGTGGTCTAGAATGTTGCTTCAAATGGATCTAAACACACTCTAGTCCATTACTAATCCACTGAAAATAAACTATGGCCATTCCTATCTAGCTGTAAACATACACATGACTACTGTAAAAAATCATTTCTGCAAAAGAAACAAAATTATTGTGAAAATAAACACTAATTCATGATGTACACAACATGTCCCGCATTAAGTATAAGGTACCCTGTACGAGAATAATGCTTCGCCAAAAGTGGCTATTAATGCCAGTGCAAAGGTATATATTCTATAAAATGTTTACGATCAACTTTGCCGCGAAAATGCCAGACTTCGCTGTCGCAGCGTGCCAATTCACATAGCCTATGAAAAAAACATCCGGTTTTTACGATTTAAAATAGACTTATTTACTTTTAAATTACATAGGCTTCTATTCAGCGACAAAATCTAATCTAGTATAGAAAAAAGAGGAGCAAAACTAGTGTAAACGAGACACGCTTAAGTGAAGATAAAAAGAAATTTTATCATCACCATACATAGGTTTTAAAAAAAAAGGAATTAAGTATCACCGACTCTACGAGAGTCAATCGAACAAAAACTATCAACTCCCTTATTCCAGAAGGGAGTCACAACGTATAAACCGCCCTATGTATGGGCCATGTGAATTAGTTTTGGCTTATAAATAACTACACAGCCGTAATTCTGAATGTCGGAAGAAAACACAGAAATTCCATCCATAACCAGCCTTTCATTGTTCGGCACTATTCAATGAGTGTAGGCACCCATGGCTTCCATCATGTAGGGCTAACCAGTTAACACATTTACAGGCACTATCAGAACGAACCCATGCACTGTGCCAGATAATGCAAAACAAAATATATATCAAGGCAGGAAAGCGCCCTTCATTATCTAAAAAACACGAGTTAATCAATGTTGTTTCACGGTCTAATGAACAACAACTGTGTTTCGAAATGTTTAAACACGTGCTAAAGCACCACAACAGTAAATTACCAGCTTGTTCACGTGGTACTGAAAACCAAGACAAAGTAATAACCAATTATATCGGAAAAGAAATGCGGAACAAACCGTAAAAGTTATACGAAACGGAGTAAGAATAAGAAATTATCCCACAGTATTATATCATTCGAAGAAAGAAAATCTCCATCACAAAGTTCAGGGACATCGAAAGCAAAATGCAACGATTGTCCTAACTGCAACTGTATGCCATTAATTTAATTTTAAACACTCTTGATTAAAATAAAAGATATAAAAATATAGTCAATAGCCATGAACATACTAAAGCAGCTTCCGGCCGAGTATCAAAGATGTGAAAATTGCGATTGTTAAATACAAACAAAAAAAATACCAGTTTCTATTCAAACCGAGCACAGTCACTGGTGCCAACCAATCAGGGAGCAGTTACTTATATGGTCTGTCTGCATTCATTGTAAATATCAAATACGTAATTAGATCAATCAGGATGCTTTAGATCTAATATGAAAAACTCATGAAAAAATGACTCAGCAGATGTACACTATGTAAGACAAGAAACTGATTATTTCAACGACGAATAGGTTTAACCGATACACGCTGAAAAGGAAATAAAGCGGTTTAAGTACGGAAAAATACTCAAGTTCTCTGGACTCCTTAAATGAGCAAAACTCATCTTTCCTCATTGTAATTCTGTACATTCTAAGTAGCATTCACAACAAATCAGAAGGCCCAAAAATCGAGTCGAGTTGACTTGGCATGTTATTAATATTGACGTAATAACTACGCACATATACTTACAAAGAAAAATGCATCTTAAGGAATGCCTCCGGAATCAAAGAACACAATCCGGGCTCCTTGAACCTACTTTGTCTATAACTTCAGCTTTACACGATGACAACCTATAAACGTAATAAAAATTCGAATCAGAAAACCTATCATAACACGAAAAAACGCCGAAGTGGGCGCAAAGCCGAGTGCTTCCTTTATCTTCCAATTTACTTTAACACTACATGCTGAAAACGACGCTGTATAGCATTATACGACCCAGTCTTGCCGAAACACAAAGCATTAAACCCAAAACACATTTGGCTCTGTTTGCCCGGCTTTCTGACTCACACTTTGGGAGTGTATGTAGGTACCGGAGTCCTAAGTCCGTACCCTACGCTAACGGATCAGAGGAAATGTTAATCTCTGCTACCTTGCTCATCATTTGCAACTGGGACATAAAAGGTCTAGGAAAAGAAATAAAGGATTCCTGAAAAATAAATCGAAGGTTAGCAGAAATCGTTCATCCAGTTATTTAACAATATTGAGTGAATCGTAGTATAATCATGATCGATCAATTGGACGTCATGTATACTACTCCATTTCGTCTGTAAACATCTAAAACGAAACGACGAATATGTTCAATCAATGAGTAAAGTGAACTTGAGAAACGAAAATTGCATGAATAAACACCATACCTGAACTGGTCACAGGAATCAGGTTCGCACTGACATAAAATCAAACATCGATGATATGCTATCATCCTCATCATCAGCTAGGCAGATCACCATGAACCGGATACATTAGATTAATTTAAAAAAACAGATTACCATAAACGAGAAAATGGAAAGAAAGTGTATTAAATACAGTACACATAACATCTGAAGCTGCATGACGGGCATGCATAGGCATGGAAGAGATTAAAAAGAATTAATTAGTGGGATAAACATTCTAATGCTGTGTGGCAAAAACTCTACACAACAAGCTTGTCTATCAACTCTAAAAATTTACCCAAACATCATGATAATAAACAAAGTGGATTCTCACACCTAGAGATTGCAACATATTATCATGTGTTTCAAAGAAAACTTACGTGAATGGCATCTGAATTGAGTTGTAGCTTAATGGGATAGGCTCCCTACATTAATCTTCAACAGTTACATCTGTCTTACCCGGGACGCCATTTACTCATAGCGCATCAAGCAGCGGGAATTTTAGAAACCAAAACACCACGGGTTTGGGAAATTACAAAGGGCCACAATAACATCGAAGAAGTTATCCCTTTCCATCAACTGTAAAAGCATGGAGCATTATCAGCCGAAAAAACACCTACGAAATAACGGGTTCGATACGAGCAATTAACATGCGTCTGCTTTTGCTGTCTCGGAAAACGGATCAGGGACCATCACTAGTGATGTCCCATCGCACACCGCGACACTCGCACCACATATCTTCCTTACGTACTTACCCCCATGCTATCGTTAGAAACCGTATTACTATTTGCGGATTTAGCTGCAAATTCGTCTTGGTGATAGGATTCACTCGGTCAGGTCCTATTATCGATTTCGTCGGGGATGTGAAATCCTCTTGGTCTCCCAACGCTCGTTGCTAAGCTGTTGCCAAGTATTGCCTCTGTTAGCGAATGATTTGGCACAAACTAATATGGAAATCAGACAACAAAACTCACCAGAGAAAATTAAATTTTTTTCAGCTTGCTCGACCGTTTAATGGAATATCATTTGTTCATAATTAGTCAATTTAAATGTTGTTTGCCGCTTCGGTGGGCTCATGTTGATGGCATTGAAATAAAGATTTTGAAATATTATCTATAATGTATGCCATTAGGTATGTATTATGCATGTGTATGTATGTGTTTATGGTTTTATGTATGTGTTTTATCCTATCTACTTTCACTAATCATCTGTATAAAAGGTGAGTGTGTCCGTATGGACGTGAAACACACAAAATACCCCTACACTGCATTAATTGTACTATTTTTTAAACCGCACACTGTTATATCTTTTTACGTAATTCACCACGCACACATGTATTGTGAGAGTGCCCCCAATGTATTTCTTGTTTGTAGGTGTGTGCATGTGGGTAGATTGTGGTGGGTGGGGTGTTGACTTTAAAGTAGCATAGTTTTGTTTTTCTTGTCGCTTTCCTTTATATATTTTTTCTTAAACAACTGCCTCGGTAAGGAAGACATGGGGAAAAGAGATTTTGTCAAAGTGGCCCTATTTCAGATCTTTTTAATGACATTTTATCTGAAGACTGTTTTGTGTTAGTAATCTATATTTAACAATGCTGCGAATCGATGCTTATCTTGCGAATTCGAAGTGAACATAAGAATTAACGGGATTGAGCAGCGATAATCCGAGAAAATCGAAAAATGTGAAATGCAATTTCTTTAACTTATAAATCAGAATAAGTGTGTACAATTGTCCCATATAACTGCTTTATTAGAAACAACCACCAAAAATGAAAAAAATTAAGTATTTGAGGAAATTGGTCATACCGTCTCCCACAATAAACACATCAGCATTACAGTCCACAGTAAAACCTCGCGACGTTCTGTGACTAACTCGGGTTACACCATTATCGATCCGTTTAAGAACTTATCCAAAGTTTGGCAATTACCGCTTCAGTACCAGAGCAATGACGATCCCAAACTAATCACATGACCTTACCCTGAGTAACTCCATCAACCATGCATGCACAGCAGGCATGACCAATCACCTCTACTTGCCATAAACTGGGATAAATTTGTTTCAAGACATTTTTTTCATTGATGACGGACACTTTCCCCGGGTCATATATGCTATATTTACACTCTCTCAAGAGAGAATTTAATACTCTTTGATTGACATGTTGTACGAAAAATAACGGTCAACCACCTGGGCGTGGCGATAAATCAACTAACAGCAAGGTACGGAGTGATATTTATGGTGAATCTATCATTGAGTTTGCATGACAGAATTGGCCGAGGGTGTATTGGCTTTCCATATTAAATGTGGTCTCGACGACAACTTTCTTCAATGTGTTTTTGTATCATTTACAATGATAATTTAGAGTACCTAATAAGCTACTAAAATCTAACTAACCAGACTTTGGTACGAAAAATATCGGATATGGTAGTGTGGGGTTACACATCGATGAAAAAATAGAGACCTAGGCTGTATTCCAACTAATGATAGATTTCTCGGGGCACGACGTCAATTGTGACCGCGTTGGTGTGTGGGGAATTACACAGTGGGAGACCGTATGGCACTATGATACAGTGAGGGCGTCTCAAAATCTACACTTAACAGCTGATTGTGCTTCACACCAGAACAGAATGAACAACCACCAATAAGTTTGTTGTTTGAGGTCAAAGTGTATTGCTCATGGTGCACAATATCACGCTTAAAATGTGGTATTCACGGGAAGGGCTTTTTGATCTCAAGTCGGACTTTGATACGCAGTTTAGATATTACAGAATCAGATAAAAAGTACTCCTGTCTTTAATACAAGGATTCAAGCCAACCACTGCAGGATATGTTCGCATATCCATGCCAATAACAAAAATACAAAATATGAATTTTGTGATTTTTTCGATGTTTCGGATTAGCAAATCGCTGCTAATCCTTTAAAACGAAAACATGATTGGCAGTCCATTCAAATCGTTCGAAACGAATTACCATATACGAAATTGAGTGTACATCCGGGAAAGCGTGCGCCGTTTTTTAACGATAGAATGCATTTAAAGGAAATTGATATTATAATTGCTAAATGGAAAACGGGGTTGTCAACGTTCATTCCATTTCGCACGAAATAGAATACATACTTTACAAATAAATAGCTATGGTGCGAAAATCGCTCGGGAAAACCTATAGTTGCCATGTCACGTTTCTAAATATTTTACAGGATGTTCTGCATGGGGAAAGTGGGTCCATCGCGTGCCGTGAGCTTAACGTTTGTGCATGATAGGTGTCTTTAACTTAAAGAGAAGTCGAAATGGCAAACGATATGGCCCTGGTATAAATTGTATATGTTTTTACATTTATACTCTTAGATATTTATGTTCGAAAAAATCAGATGATGAATAAAACGAGAGAAAGTGACTTTTTAAGCACGTTTTTATGACTTGGAATCAGCTCCCGGCAAAATTGGGCGGATATTGGGCGATGTTTATGATGACGTCACGGTGGTTTCACATTCTGCCACCGCCATTGGACGATGGTCAAAATTATTGTTCTGCCTCAATCCATATGCCTAGTTCTGCCATATTCATACGTCTCGGACTTAGAAGAAACATGCCAGAAATGGGTGCTGTGTGTTCCACTGCATTATGGAGGCCGTGTATGTCCATTAGCGTCGAAGCTCAAAAACTGAGTGTGATGGAATGAACGTGGAAAAATTATTACCGGGAATCGGCAGACT
>JAMKCH010036813.1:0-94924 GCA_023653785.1 Ophioderma brevispina
GAATATTTTTTGCCCTTATAACGAATATTATTGCAATTAAAAATATTTTCGTGATTAATCAACCAAACCTAATAAGATGAGAAATAAAGATAGGATTTGTTTTGTTTTGTCCTATCTAATACGTGTCATATTGGGATGGGCAGTCCAATATTTTTATCGTAGTGGATACCGGCTGCGCCGGCATCCCCTACTCAAATATTGGCTGCCCATCAATATGACCGATATTAGATAGGCAAAACACAAATCCTATCTTTTATTCTCTAATCCCTTTAAATGTAGTTCCGGCAGCTTTGATATTTGAAGTTGCCGCGCGTATTGCCAGCGTGCGCATATGCGCACGACTTCCACCTACGGCTTATCCACGATCGTTCTCATCGTGGATAGGCAAAATCCAATCAAATTGCGTGTTTACATACCAACCACGCTCACTGCCTTAGAATTTTTTTTATAAATCGGTGTTGTTGTTTTGGTGGTGGTTGTGATGGTAGTGTTGTTGTTGTTGGTTGTTGTTGTTCTAAAATAAGATTCTTAATTAGCATATTTTAATATAATTAAAATAACACATGCACATTTTCAGCAAAATGCAAAAAAATCCTTACAAACAGTTGAAAATGGATAGATGTGACTTACATTGAACACAAGTTTCAAGTCGACGTCAATTGGTCTTTGCAGCATTTTCCCTTAATTTCCGAGCCCTAAAATATTCCTTTAAATAATTTAAATTTACACACTACAATAAATCTAGACCTTTAGGAAATTAATACATAAATAAGACGGTCATGGACGAGTCTGATGAATTTACACGAAATTTACACAACTCTGATGTGCATTTTCTAGCGTTTTTCAGTGGGGTGGTTGTGGTGGCGGCGGATTCGGCTGCGCGTGCGGCCTGGCGCAATGCAAAATTCTGGCTTTGGTCCAAATCCTGGAGGCCGCCCTTTCACACGAATCTCTTAATGTTCCTGTAACCCAAATAAAATATTTTACATACCGCAAGCCATTGGAAAAGGTCCCGCCGGAGTGTTTCTTTTAATAATTACTTGATTTACCCACAAGGGATTTTAATTTTCATATTAGGTGAGGGTTAACAAAATGTAAAGCAATACAGAAGCCTCAGTTTTTACAATTTATTGGGCACCTTTACTCAAAATGTGCCAGTGTCCATTAACTCATAATTTAAAAAGTAATTATGAATATTTTGAAAGAAATATTGAACAAGATTTAGTATTTACAATTATTTCACATGATCTTAGTTACAGCTGTCCTTAACCCTCGTCCTATACTAAACCGGAAGGGGCTCAGTTTTTTTCCCCGGCTTGCTAAAACCCCCCTTTTTTGTGGCCAATTTATTTAAGGTAATTGTCAATTGACATGTTCCGCTCATTTTAATCCAAAAACAAACATCCACCGGGGTATAGGTAAGATACATGGTGAGCCCAAAGTGCTGATAGTGGGGTTTAACCACCCCCTTCTGAAGAGAAGTACCAACACCAACATGCCTAACACAACACGCACAAAGCAGACCCACTTTGATTTTGGTACCAAAGACTAGCTATGGTCCTCCTCTTTCCATTGATACCAAAATGAGTACCAACATACCTAGCATACGCTACGTCACAATGACGGCATAAAGTTTGCATGTCAGCAAATTGTCATTTCCATAACAACACTGAAAAATCAATTTTTCGCCAAAAAGGTAGAAATCAGCTGTTCATGCGGTTTTTTGACTCTACTTGATGGGAAATGACTAGTTTTTATAATAATGAAAGGATAGACTGTATACATAAAGGTGTTGAGTCGATAAATTGCGAAATATCAATTTTCCACCCTATAGTCAGTATTTTCGACTTTCCTAACTATGACGTCATGGTGACCATTCATAATGGGGATGTAAGTACTCATTTGGTAACAATAGAACGAAGAAACTCTAAGATATCTTTGGTTCCAATTTACCAGGAATCGGGTGTTTCAGGTAACTCCTCGGGAGTTTTTGTTACAAAAAATGGCTCCGGTAGCCGAGGTTTTTTTAATACAAACATTTCGCATGTTTAAATGTCAAATTAAGTAAGGTCAACTTTTGGTTCCAAGGGCACTAAATCCATTAAAATTGGAAAATTAGGAGATCAATAACTGATTATTTTTACAGGTCTGACCAGCTACTGGATTGTACAGTAGCTGGTACTTTTGGGGGGAAATTCCAAGGGAGAGATTGACAGTACATAATGTTGGTTATATATCAGTGCAAACCCTTAAATGGGAATTCTTGTTATGGATGTCTGATAACGCAGCAACTCCAACTATTTATTTGATGAAACGCTTTAACATAATGTAAAACTGATTAGATACTGGAAAATCACGCACCAATGTGAAATTCCTATGAATGTTTAAAAACTCAAACGATTTGCAAACAAATAGATAGGCCCATAGATTTTACTAATAATATAATAATCACGGTTTATTTTATTCTCAAATCGTGGCCTGTAGGTTTTAGAACTTAATAATTACTAGACGGAAACAATGCCAACTTGGAGGAAGCAGCTTAAACAGCGCCCTATTGCAAACATTCAAACACACTAAACGAAAACACACACCGGTGGGTAGTGCGTTTTCATGGTCGCATTTGCCCATTTCATGAACCATGGAGAAAGTGGCATTCAGGTTTTATTCAATATCTGTTATACAAATCAAATCCCAAATGGAGTTCCGAATTAACATCCAGCAAGTGGTACCACTGAGATTCGATCCGAGGAACCTTTGCTCCAGAGGTAAACTTGCTAAACGCTAGGACACGCACTTACTCTCGGTATTGGCGTTATTAGATATGTGATTTAACCTTGCTATTGCATATGAGATAGGCATGAGATTATCTTGCTATTGCGTATGGGATTTGCATGACAGTACCCTTGCTATGTTTATGTGTAAAGACACAATCAGTGATGTACCCAAAAGAGTCAAAAATTTGAAATTTACAGACAAATACCTAAAAGTTATTTTTTTTTTTCCCAATATGGAAAATGGAAAGAAAAGGGGTGAAAGAAAATAGGCAGTGTTCAAAGATATGGATCACCATTCAATTAGTGTAGTAATAAGTGGTCCGTAAGGACCAGAAATGATAAAATATCCGATTTTGTCTTTTAGGTTGTTTTTGGTCTGCTACTTGTAGGGTATGTTATGATTACATATCCTTGTTGCAAACATGCAAAACTGATTGTTGATGATTTTTTCGATTTCCGATTTAGCAAATCACTGATAGTGCCTTTAATGTGTGTGGTGTGCCAAACTAGTATCTTGTTGCATATTGTTATGCGTTTCGTGCATCTTGACCACGATTGGACAAACACTATTCAGTAGTGCTTCAACATTGTTCAAAGGGGAAACTTTGTTGGAAGAGAACACATTGTCGCTCATAGTGAGACCTCACACCCTTGAATCTGGCAGACATATTTGCTTGGATTTACACCTTTTACTGTTAAATAGGCCGTTTGTGTAAGATTTAGTAAGTACAATAAAAGGGCGTTCAGTGCCAAGCTATTCTTCAGCTTGATTATATGAGTGTGATTGAAAATCTAAATAAGTGAAAAACATGTAGGTCTCTTTTATATAAATTGCGATTATAAATTGTTATTGAAACTTATTACGGAGGTAATATTTCCATACATGATTTAATGAATTTTCGATTTAAGTGGGGATTTGAAATTAAGGGCAAAACATCATATGAATCAATCCAATAAAACATCATGCATTATGTTCATCAATTATCAGATTACTTGGATGTTTTTTGTAAAGTGCCATTGCGGCTAACAGAAACGTTTATCAAGATAATGAGCTGAATTTAGTTATACTTCAAACGAGTTGTAATAAGGGTCCAATTAAAAAGACATTTCAGAGCCATGGTAATCGAACGGCGCAATTAGCAAAAATCAAAAACTACAAAGCCACATCTTTAACAATTAAATCAACATGTTTACAATATTTACATTTGTCCATTAATAAAAGGGATTGAAGCAATTGAATTCTTTTTTCTTTTTTTCTTTTTTTGTTTTTTAAAGATGAAAAAAAGAAGATTGACCCAATATTCCAGTATTATATGTAGGTGAATACAAAAACAGTTACCTAATTCGGACATTATGACGTGTTGACGTTCGCTAAAGTGGTATTCACTAAAAAGACAAAATAGTGCTGTAGTTATTTTGATAGTCTGCTTTTTATGTGCTCACTCATGCATCTTGTTGGGGTATGGGTTTCATTTAGAGGGGCTGCGTTGATAGCGAAATTTAAAAAGAGGTAGGAAGTATAGAAACATTAGTAGATAAATTCATGCACGGATGTGTATCAAAGAAAGGGCCGGACATGATGGAGGGTGGTGCTTAATTCAGGTAAGTACTAAAAACATAACTAATATCTTGTTCATCTGCTATTTTTCAAAACTTAACATTATTTTCCCAAACCCTTAGCCCCATCTGTCACAAGTGAGTTTTGACATGCATTTTTCAAAGCCAATGATGTTCAATGAGGATTTACTAGAGAAAGTCATAGGTGTATTTGAAAGCCTAATTTTTCTAACCTTATTCAACTAAATAATATTATAATCATAGAGCACTAAGAAACTTCTTTCAAGATTAAAAAGTGAGCAGATTATCAAAATTCAAGTACAACTGAAGATGGAATTAGTAAAAATCGTCGTGCACTTGACGCACGAAGTTTGATAGCTTGACAAAGGTAGGGTCGTCCACTGCTTCACTGATTCGGCCTTTCAATGACTTGCGTTGGACGAATCGCAGCCTTATACCCAAAATACTGCATCGTGGTAACCGCAATAAAGTCGTTTAAACTGGATGTTAGTGAATGGTTCGCATTTGCGGCAGTAAAGTAATCGATATATCGGCAAGCAATGGCCCGTATAGTGGGTGCAGCCGGGCAGTTCGGTCGGTATCATTGGGGGGGGGGGGGGGGCAGAAAAAAAAAAAAAAAAAGAGGCAGTTATACCAGGGTACCTCATACTATGACATACACGAAAATGTATGATGCATTCTGTAGGGGTAGCGGTAAGCGAGCTAGGGGCCTATTGCAAGAAGATTTAAAAGGGATCAAAATTGAAAAGTGGTCCAATATTGTTGAGGGGGGGGGGGGTATGCATAACCAAATTGTTCGTAAGATCACAAGGAGTAACAAAATGTAAGTTTGTGCTATCTCCGACTACCCCATGGAGTTATAAGCTGAAAAACCGTTATTCTAGGTCAAAGGTTAAGAATTTCATGCTTTACAGGGGTCCAGAAGATAAGATACTAAAAAATGTTTTTATTTCGGGGAAAATGGTCTATATGTTTGTAATTGTTATCTATTAAAATAAGGAATAGTTTCGACCATCTGCAATGTGAAAATTAAAAGTTACGCACCTCATTTAGTACTACCCCATACCTCGTAGGGGTATAGGGTTGTTGGGTGTAACTCGGTAATATACGTGTGTACCATTGCTCCAAACTAACATGATTTTACTTGTGATTACAGTACAAATAATATGAGACCATTCCACTGAAATGAAGCATTTTTTAAATAGACCAGTAGAAGTAAATTTAACCTTTGACCTATAATAACGGTTTTCGCTAGTTTTTAACTCCATATGGGTAAGTCGGAGTAGTATACAAATATTGACTGCTAGCTATGAGGGGCATGGTTTGAACTATAGGCCCCCAAGGTTGATCTCGAAACCATACCATGTCCCGAAATAAAAAGCGTCAATATTTGTTTTATATACCGAATATATAGATTCTTGTCATCTGCTGGTTAAAGAACATTCTAAACAAGATTATTTAACATAGGCCTATAGGTAGGCCATGGTTGAGTAACAACAATTTTGCATAACTTACCGATAGTTCTCCAGGAACCAAATTCTAAGTGATCCAATTGAAAACAATCCAAAATATAAACAGCAAACGCGAACGTAAACAAGTTGCACTTCTTTCATTTCCATGTCAAGATTTTGAAAAGTCCGCATCATGTCTCGTAAGTTCTTCCTGCCACGCTTGCAAAAAGTACAGCGTTATATCCGGGAACACCGTGCCGGTCGCCCTTGGGGGAATCATTCAAAACCAGTGACTCTTGAATTAAGGCCATGTCTTCTGGCGATATTGGGATTTTTGTGCTTACAACACCATTACCTTGCTGTTATCGGGTGAGTGAGAAAACATTTGAAAATAGTTGAAGAATTACAAAATCTTCATGACTATGCTATCAACTTTCCTTTTGTTGAGGAGGAAGTGAGTTGAGTCCAAAACGGATCGACATCATCGACTTTTTGCTCTACAACGTGCCATTTTTCTGTGCAAGGATGCGTGCAACGTCATTGGAATCGAATTCGGCAACCTTTCACAAGGCTGCAGATTGGTAGGGCACCGCTGTCAAATAATCCTCGAATATCTCACGGCGTATTTCAGCAGTTTGGTATTAGAACTATCAGATGAGTCTATGATTCACCCACCTTTTAAGACAAGCTCAAAGCGTGGCTGTGATTCAGCCATTTCGTTGCCCGTGTTCGGTGTTGTTTGTTACCGGCCTTCTGGACCAGAATGTGTGGTAAAGGTAAAACCAAAAATTCCCTAAAAGCGAGAGTCTGCTTCACACACAGAAATGGGGAAACGTAGTTCGAGTCGCGTGTATTCACTCTTTACACCAGCTTCAAATAGTACACTCATAATCGGATGGATATTAGGCCGTCGCAGTATCTATGTTGGGAAGAGGTGTCCAGGGAGAGGTCATGAATGAGATGCCCGATCTTCCCAAGGGAATAGTTCATTTTGGTTCAATTCTGAAGCTAGTGGAATGTATCGCTCCACTTTTAACCAATCAGAGACGGTGTTATATATGGCAGGTATATTAACACAAACTATAACCCATTTTTTTACTCCCTTGTTTGATTCATACGAACAATGTGGTACCGCAAGTCGACAAAATTGGAACACTTGTCCAATTTTTGCCCCCTGTATATTCTTTTGCGAGCCCCTAGCTCGCTAAAGTACCCCTACAGAATGGACATCATACAGTTGTGGGTACGTCATAGTGTTAGGAAACCCCTGGTATCAGTGCCTCTTGCCCCCCCCCCCCCCCCCCAGTGATACAATTAGGCTACTTTTGATGGTCTGGCCTCTCCACTATACAGCAAGGTCTGAATAGCTATAAGCCCAAGCATTTCAACTTTAGTATACGAGGACGAAAATCGCCACTTATTAGTAACAGGCTATTCTGCCTTAAAGGGACATTTCAGCACAGTGGCCTAGGATGCACGTGTATAAACTTTTGCTCATAAAGCCAAAATGACAAGTACAATCAACTGATATTTTTTAAAGAAAGCTTTCTTTAAAAAAAAATTAATCCTATCATGAACGATCGAACAAAAAGTTATACATGTCCCTGTTAGATTCAGGGCACGGCACCTTTAAGATGCGGTTCTGGTGTCTTTATTTTCGTTATAGATAAGGCCGAAACACTGCAAAATTTAAGCCATTTGGGTGGGGGCACTGTACTTTCCTAATTTTATTGATTTGTGACATTGGTTGTAAATAATTTGCGTGAAAATTTGATTATGAGTATATATTATCATTCCCCACTATCACGCTGACACATATGAGTCTGGGTTCTGATACATATCATCAAAGTAATAATCAATACTCACTCTGATGATGTCGCAGGTATTGTGCAACTGTTTCTGGATCCTGTCCCAGCTATTTGGCGCCAAAATGAGGGATTTTCCAAATTTGGATTACTTTACGATATGCCAGTTTTTACATGTAAAGTAAACAAGTTATTGATTTGTGGTATGTGAGCTCCACAGGAAGTGTGGATCTCTATGTGTGGGGATTTACAAACGTTACCTTTTTGGGACATGGTTCTAATAACTCACTTTGAACCTATTCTCGAGCTTTTATTCCCAAAAGACGTATGTTGAACTCCGTCTGAAACACATCTCAGAAAGGATTTAATCTAAAGCCACACAATACTATAGAAACCGCTCCAGCAGCATATAACCCGATATAATGACAAATTCGTTGCATTCCAGTATAGTAGAGTAATAAAACAAGCTACCCAGCGTATTTAGAAGGTCGCGTTTGAAGGTGGATCCAACCGCATCAGCAGAACATTTCGTTTATTCAGCGACCTTCGAGGTAGGATATCTTCCACGGAGGTTGCTCATTGAGTAGATGTCCAAAACTGGTCTGCCACTTGAAATAAACGGGCATTCGTTCTGTGGAATGTCGTTAATTAAGAAATTAAAGGGTTGTGCGCTCGGACGCAGAATGTGTCCGGGGTCGGAAAAAAATAAATAATGGACGAGGCGCAGACGAGTCAGTATTTATTTTTCCGGCCGAGGATAAATTATGAGCCCATAAATAATACTGCAACACCCTTTATTTCATATTCTATTAAGAAGACAGCGTGATATAATGAGAAAATGCATCGCGACCCATTATTGCAGAATAATGGGCAGTAAATGAACTGACCAATCAGAACGCTGGCATTTTCAATTAATGGGCAGCAGAGGTATTAGGATTTAAGCAAATGCCTGACTCCAAGTACTTCCAAAGTATCCTACATTGGCGGGGCAATTTTTAAAAAAGGGGGAAAACACTGTTCTTACCTCATAGAGTGCTATATGGCTCTTATAGACGACTTAGAAAAGTTTCGTGTCACAAGAGGTTATGCTCCATGCTTGATGAATCTAATCGGTAAACGCGGTCCAACTAAAACAAAAATACCAATTCTGTTCCACGACATGATGTATACAAAAAACCAAATTAATGATTCCTTCAATGTAGACTTCCTCTGTTTTAAAATGTTTTAGGAATATAATGACATCTGAGTCTGCTTTTGAACGCAATCTATCGTAAGAATGAAATTTTAATGCATCAATTTGTCAAAAATTATAACTTTGAGAACCCTGTGAAGTGTTGTGTGGAGAATCAATTCTAAGAGGACATTATGAATTGGTATCTGAACTCCTTAAATAATAATCCTCATATCTTTGATGATAGAGTCAATAAACAAGGAAAGAGGAACTGCTAGTACGTGAGTATGGTTAATGTAACATTTTTATCATACTTAATACCTCCATGAGAATAGAAAAGCGACTTTAGTGGGTTTACTTTAAATTAAGTAAATCCATTTAATACGAAAACCGTTAGGTATATTTTAGTATCCTTCTACATATCATTATGTAATCGTACATGAATGAGTAATGTAGGAACTCATTTTTGTCAATGACAGTCTGTCGATTTTCAGTAACATTGACGAGCCGAATACGTCTGTCGTCCAGCCCTAAAGCTAGATTTATCAAACTTGGATGAATTGAAACGAATGTTTTGCTCTAATCTTTGTTTTTCAAGAAATCTAATCAAAAACGAATCTGTATAACCCTTGACAGCTAATACCTCCTACCCACGAGCAAGTTCAACATGTTTCTTGGTACCATGCGCTCTTGGGTTTAGTTGAGTACCCATAAGCAATGTAATGCCAAATATTGCAGAGTACCAACATTTAAGTTCAAGAGAGTATTAATATAAAGATTGATACTCCACCACAGGCATTCGAATATCTCGTAATACCGGAGGCTAAAAAGTTTCTCTCACAACAAGAGCATTGAACACTTACTAAAAGCACTATCTAGTATATCTTCATTCGTCATTCACGGCCATAAAAGGTTAAGACTTCGGCATAAGTATAACAGTACCATAGTATACTGTGTATTATTCAAATTCTGGATATTGAATTATAACAAAGATGTTATGTTCTGTATGAAGAACAACTATTTGAGCTTAGCTATTTCACACAGTAATTAGTATGTAGACAAGCATTATGTACATGCAAAACCACGATATGTTAGAAAATTGGGAAATCTCTGAGTCAGCTTTTACGTCGCGTACTTTAACAACAGTGCCATTGAACATGGATTTGAGGAAGAGAAGATTTCAGTGGCTTCCCACAATGCATTGCTTCCAATGTAAGTTTTTGTACAGGTAGTTATGTGAATCGTTAGAGATGAAACATTCTTAAAATGCAAGTTTGTGATCAGTACTGTCAATTTAGCCATGTTTCATCTCTAACGATTCATATCAGTAGCTGTAAAAAAAAACCTCCATTGGAAGCAATGCATTGTGGGAAGCTACTGAAATCTTCACTTGATTTGAGGTATCGTTAACTTGTGTATTGCTACTAATTTTATCATGCAAACATGTTTTGGTGATTCAAAATTCTTGAGCCAATCATTTCTTATCCGCTAAACTAATAAACTGCGTGGCATTGTATATAAAAATAAGACCACATTGTACACTAGCTCTTGCTCTTGTGTCAATAGATTATTTCTGACCTAAGGTATTCGGTGAATATCGTGACAATAGAAAGAAATCTAATATAAATCTATTCAACTTGCAGTAATTATCTCGACAGCAATAAATGAAAGATATCGTTGCAGAAACCTCTATACAGGGTGTCTCAGAAAAATTGTGCTGTGATTCTCATGACTTGCGCCCTCTTTGGGATCACTCAACCGTGGATTTTTTGTTGTCAGCTTATAGCCTAGTTAATTATCTTCTTATCCTGCAAAAATTAGACAATTCCATCAACATCTTATGCAAATATCGACAGTTATGCAAGATCATGCCGTTTCAACTTCTGCCAATGGGATTTACACACTTAAGGAGTGATGAGAGAAAACTTTGGCTGAGCATTCAGCCTATAGGTGTCTAACCATAAATCGTACAGAGAGCATCAACTAAAGTATGCATTTTTGAAATCCTTGTTACTATGCAAACAATAAAGTATGCTTTTTGTACAAAATGGGAGCATTCTATAATAATGCTCGTATGACTTTTCACCATACCAATTTCATTTAAGCGACCCTATACCACTCATCTACCCTCGAATGTCCTTCATGATTTGTGTGTAAGTCATAGTGGTCAGAGGATCCTATAGTAGTGCCTACTCCGCATTTTAACCCAGGTGTAGTTGGCCTGCGTAAACTTAGGGAAAAAGGCGGATCACGGGGATTAACTTACACTATGGTTGTGTCTTGTAAATTCGTTGGCTATTGACCTAATACGCTGGTCCCACTCTCACCTGAAACCTCCTAACGTTCTCTCGTTTTACGTCATGCATATCCCCTGCTTCCTGTAATAGCGCTACATTTTTTTGCCCCCGTCGTCTGCCTCTTATACAGCTCATCTCCTTCACTCCATTCCCGATAACTATCCCCTCTTTTGGTTCTTTTTCCTCACATCCCGTTACCATCCGCTTTGATCGTTTTTACCTATGTCCATCGATTTAACGCTTTGCCTGGACCCCAACTACATCTTCCCCTACGCTACAGCTCTTATCGCACTTCTAACTTCCTCACCTCATCTCAACCCCCCCTTCTTCTATTTAACCCCTCATATTGGACCGCACCTTGTCGTTTTGCCCCAGACTTTTCTTCACATGGCCCTCACATCCATTGGGGTCCTCGGCCTTCTGATTAATATTCACCCCGGCTAAATCTCCCCTTCTTCTTGCCTCCCCCTCTCTATCCACTTCTCCTCCCCTCCCACCATACTTTTGCAGCGATCCTCACCCTCTATGTCCGCATTCCTCGTGGTCTCCCGCCCGTCCCCCTGAACGGACCCCTTCTTTTGTTTGGAGATAACTTAATTGGCCTCCCAAATTATTGACCGGCGCTCGGATCATTTTTGACCACACCGTTAAATTAGTATCTTTTTCGGCCTCTTTATATTTTTACTTTTACAAACACCACACAACCTGCGCTGATTATGCAGAGCATGTTCCTGTTAAGTGAATATTAGGGCTCAATGAAAGGTCATCTAGGCGGCCCGTAGGGGCCTACGTAGGGGTTGCGGTCATACCCCTCAAAACCAACAAAAGGGAAATAGTCCACTTTTTTTGCTGGGGTTTCTTGAAAGATTGTCTAAAATTAAGCTAGTTGAAATTTTTGACACAGTTTTTTCTGATGATGAGGTGTTCAAAAGCCCAATAGGACATTTGGGGGCTGGTCCACTTGGTCGCAAAAATCTGCCCAAGCGGAGAAGCCGGAGGACCTTCGTCCACAAAATGTCCACCTTCTTTAATTTTTTAACAGCCCCCAAATAAATTTGAGTTAGGGTCTGTACAATGGATCAAACTATAAACAATGATACAATTTTGCTGCTGAATGGCAACCAAAAGTTGTCTTGTTCGCAAGGGACCCGTCCGTATAGTTATGTAATTACGATTTTGGTTAGTGAACTATTGGCTGACACACATCCCAAAGTTTTTCCCTTCACTCCTAACGTGTAAATCCCATTGGAGATATTGGATATAACGGCACTTTTTGTTTTTTTGATCGAGATAAAACTGCGAAGAGCTCGAAATAAGTTGTTGTTGGAAGTTTCTAATTTTTTAAGATTATGACGTATAATGGACTAGACTATATGCTGTGAGACACAAAATCACGGTTGAGTGATCCAAGTGGGCGGAAGTCGCGTGAGGAATACAGCACAATTTTTTGAGACACACTGCTGTACAAAACAGTGGTCCTATAAAAAGCGGACCAGGGTTTTAAAGATTTCGTTATTATGCAGGTGCTGTGTTAGTAGTACGAAATTTTCTATCAGATATCTTTGATGTTTGGGTTATTCCTTTCAAATAGTAAAGCAGGCCACAATGAGCAGAAAAATAAAGTCTCCGATTCCCCTTTTGGCAAAGTTCAGTAAATTCCATTCAAGGTTCGGGGTATGTTATGGTATACATGAAGATATGGCCTTGGTGATGACGTGAACACAGTGTTGCTTATAGTGAGACCTAAACATGATCTTGCAGGGCATTGAGTTTGCTGTAATTTAAACTTGGTACGCATAATAAGCAAGTTGTGAGATTTTTAAATAAAAATAAATGGCGTTCAATTTCAAGCTATCTTTAAGTCTTATTGCGTGTGATTGAAACTGATATGATAATAACTGGAAAAACAGTAGGGGGTGGGGGGTTCTTTTTTTTTTTCGCGCTTATCCTATATAAATTGTTATTGTGAAATTTCAGAGGGGTAATAATTTCCATACACGATTTTAATGAAGTGTAAGTTTAAGTGGAGCGAGAATTTAAAGGAAGGGCAACCATTCACTGCAATGAAGCCGATAAAACATCATGCATATGTTCATCCTTACACCGATTACTTAAATTTTCAAAGTGCCATGTGACTAACTAAGAAAACGGTTATATCAAGTAATGAGCTGTATCTCCCTTATACTTCAAACGAGTGTATAAAGGCTGTTAATAATAACAATTAAACACACATTTCCAGGATTTTAATGAAGGCTCCAATGAGAAATATGGAACACAGATCTTTACCAATTAAATCACTATGTTCACAATATTACAATTTCCAAATAAAAAAAAAAACGATTGAAGCCAATTGATTTTTTTTTTTTTTTAGAAAGAGGACCACTATATATGTAGGTGATTATAAACAGTACCTAATGTCTGAAATTAGGACGTGTGAAGAGTTCGCTAACGTTGTTAGTCACTAATAGACACATACTGCTGTAGTTATTGCTTATCGTCTGATTTTTTATCGTGTCACTTCCATGCATATTGTGAGAGAATGGTTTTCTTTGGGATGGGGTTGTGTTGATAGATAGACTAATTTAAACAGATGTAGGGAAGTAGAACATATTTAAGATGATAATTGCCCGACGTTGCAGGACTGTGTATTCCGAAAGAGAGGGGCGGACATGTTGAAGGGGCTAGTGCCATAATCGGGGGGGAAACTTAAAAACATCAACTAATAATCTTGTCATTCATATCATTTCAAAACTAACATTATTTAGACCCAACTGTCACAAGGGAGGTTTTGACATGTCTTTTCAAGGAATGGTGTCAATGAGGCATCATGACTGAAGAAAGAATGCCATTAAGGTGCCATGTGAAAGCTACGGTTTCTACCTTGTCTAAAATAAAACTATTGTATTCATAGAGCACTAATTCACCCTTCTTTCAGATTAAGTTTTATCTGGGAAGCCCTGTTATTTTACCGTTATTAAAGTGATCACAATGTTACAACTAACAGAATTAATAACAACTGAAAGCTGAAATTAGGAGAAATCGTATGCACTTGACGCACGAAGTTTGAGAGTTGACAAAGGTTCTAGGGGTCGAATATCGTCACTATTCTGAACAGGTTCGTTGATCGGATTTGGTATATCTGTCCTTAAACGACAGAATTCCGCACCGTGGCCTAGGATCACTGTGAATAAACCTTTTGTCAGAAAGCCAAAATGAGATTAAAATTCAACTGAATTTTTTTTTAAAAAAAATAAGCTTTATCAAAACAATATATTTATTGCTACAGTGGACCATCGAACCAAAACGTCGCGACTCTGGTACATGTTAGATTCAGGGCATGCACCTTTAAGATGCTGTTCTGGGTCTTCTTTCGTTATAGATAAGAGAAAACACACTGCAAAAGACCATTAGGGGTGGTTTTATCCTTCACAGTCCAGTTGTACATCCAGAATACTTGATTTGTGACCATGGTCGTAACATCTTTGCGTGAAATAATGTATGGTATATAAAGTACATGAACCACTATTTTCAATCCTGACACACTTGGAATACTCCTAGTCAATCTGATGCTGTCACAGGTATTTTGAAACCTCTTGTCGGGATCCATTGTCACAGCTATTTGGAAGCCCAATGAGGTATCAATGCTTATGTGAAAGTTGCCTAAGACTAGCGCATCTTTCAAACTTTCATTCACGAAACAATTTGACAAAGTGAGCCTGGCATGGGCTATTTAAGATTGCTTTCAGGCACTAGAATATAGGTAGTCTAGCGTCCGCCCCAGAAAAAATGCCAGAATGCCAATGATCGGAGCTAGCGAGCTGTCACCTCAGCAACAAGCATCCCTTCTCCCCGTGGCTATTGGTGAAGTTCAGCGAAATGTTGGCAAGGGAAAGCTCTTGAGAGTTCAAATCAAGTATTGATATTATGACGACTCTTTAAACTTGTTTGTTAACGATGCGGCTGGAAGCATCCCAAATCGCCCATGGCCAGGCTCTACTTTGTCAAACTGTTTTGAATGAAAGTGTGAAAGATTCCGAAGTCTTAGCCTTTTATGGCTGTGAATTAGAGAAATTCGAGAATAAAAGATGAGGATTTTTTTGTTTTGGCCACTTGATGGGTCACAATGGATGGGCATCCAAATATTTTGAGGTGGTGGATGCCGGCGCAGCCGGTCTCCACTATCAGCACAGTGTGAATGGTGCTTACAAAAGTTGTTTCACACGGTATGATGGGGCGTATGTGCAAATGCCAGGCTTTTATCCAAGTAGCTAGAGAGCAAAATAGCCATTAACTAATCGAAACAAGAGCCTTGTAAAAAAGGCTTCTCATAATCTTTATGATAGATTCAAATAAGGGGAAAGAGAACTATAGACGTGAAATAGGTTAAATATAACATTTTATATATACGCATGAAAATAGCAAAGCGCTCTCTGTGGGGTTGTTTAATTAATAATATCTCGTTATTCTCTAATCAGTACATTTATACGAAAAACCCCGTACTATATTTAATATCTTATTACATATCATATGTAATCGTGCATTTTAGAAGCTCATTTTGTCAATAACAGTCTGCCTGTCGATTTTCAGTTAACATTACGAGCCGATACGTCTGGTCGTCCAGCCCTAAAGCTCGATTTATCAAATTGACAATGAATTGAAATGATGTTTGCTCTAATCTTTGTGTTCAAAGAATGCATCAAAACGAATCTGTATAACCTTGACAACTAATACCTCCTACCCACGAATAAGTTCAACATGTTTCTTGGTACCCTGCCGCTCTGGCTTAGTTGAGTACCCATAAGCAATGTAATGCTAAAAGGCAGTGTACCATAGTACCAAACAATTAAAGTCAAGAGAGTCTTGATATAAAAGATTGAATATCCACCCAGGCATTAGAATATCTCGTAATACTCGAGGCTAACCAAGTCTCCTTCAACAACAGAGCAACTGAACACTTACTTAAAGCAATATCTGTATATTCATTCGTCATTCACAAGCCATAAAAAGACTAAGACTTCAGCATCTTTCAAACCTTTCAACATAGTGCAGGACGTCCAATGTAAAGGCCTCGACTTTTGCCCACCCAACCGAATCATTGTGACATGAATCCATTCCTAAGTTCGATTCGTATGTAAATGATTCCCACTTCACAGGGGGCACCATCCAATCATGATCTAATGACATGCTATGGATGAGTGATTACCACACAATTGTGCATAAACATTGGCGAGTAGGCCGGTTTTAAACATGTTGGAGCATTGTTAGAAATGGTAGTTCGGATATTTGTCAGTACCATATGTCAACCCAAATTACACCACCTGATAGAAAAATAAGTTATCTTGGTTGTCAGCTTATAGAAGAGTATCGGTCTAACCGTTTGTCCATGGCGCTCTCTTGATTCTGCACAGCAATCACTGGGTGATTTTCCCATAGAGTTAGCATTATACCCTCCCAAAATCCACTCTTTATATAAATTAACCATTTTAGGATTTTTCTTTGAATGTTCTATATATAAAAATTCACATGTATTGGTGATTGATAATATATTCTTACAATTAGCGCTTCTACGAAGAAAATCCCATGAGCACTTTCCTCGCAACGACGTGAGTTTTCTTCTCCTGTCCTTGCGTTAAGCACCGAGTACGCGTGACAGTCATAAGGGCTATTGAATGCTCTGTGTGCACAGTGAATAAGGAAAATGGACAGTAACTGCAAGATGATTCAGAACATTTGACAAAGTAGAGCCCCCCCCCCTGGGGGCCCCCTGCGGCGATTTGTGGATGTTTCCATGTCACTAGAATTATGGATAGTCGAAGCGCGCCAGAAAAGAACCTGCCAGATGCCACTGATAGGAGATATGCGAGCTGTCAACCGTCAGCATTTGCCTCCTAAAACACAAACACTCTTCTGCCATTTGGTGGTAATAGTGTAAAATTATTCAAAATTATTCATCTTAAGGCTACAAATCCCCTCTTTCCAATGGATAGGTAATTTCTTCATGTGCGGTCATGGATTACCGAGTCATCATTGTTTTTGCACAATGAAAAAATCCAGCTTGGGGACAAAAACTCGAAAGTTTCATACAATTCACCTTGCCAGACTGAGTGAGAATACAGAGGGAACAATGAATAGATTTTGTGTTAGCATTACTTGAAACTTTGTCCCATCGTGCAAAACAATGATTAATCGTACTCCATGACCGCACATGAACAAATTACCTGTCTTTTGGAAGAGTAATATTTGTCTTTAAGATGGCATTACTTATTTTGAGTAATTTTAAAAAACAAATACCACAAAAAATGGGGAGAAGTTTTGTTGCGTTTTTATTGATACGCCCTGTCATCAAGGGTCTGATAACGCGGCAACTCAACTATTAATTTGATGAGCTTCAAAGTAGAGATCGTTGCAACCTGATACGACTAAAATATGTCTCTGCCCATTTTCTATAAATAACGCTTTCACATAATATAACTTGATTAGATAATGGAAAATCACGCACCATTGAAATCCTATGATGTAAAACTCAAACGATTTTGACAAACAATATCTAGCATGAGTTAACCCTTGTCTATTGTAGTTGTGCATGTAAGGGGGTTCCCCCTGCACCCCCCCCACAGTACTTTAACCATCCAACTTTTTTGGATGCCTTTTGGGGTCCTTAAACACATTTCAGATGTTTACATTGAAAAAAAGTGAGTGCTCTTGAGATATTCAAGATGGCCGCCAAAATGGTCAATTTTTTTAAAAAGTCATATATCGGCCTAAAAATTGGATAAAAGCAAAAATGAAATCATTAAATATATGCTTTTTAGCTTTGCCAATTCATATTGTGCATTTCAGTGTATACTATATAATCAATTTCAAGATGGCTCCATATGGCAGCCAAACTTGAAAATATGATTAAAAAATCAAACATTTTCCCAAAATAATTATAAATATACAAGGACCCCAAAATGTTGTGTTAGGAAAATTAAAAAAACCCCATCTCTGCCTATTGGTACAAATGTTCTCCTACATCAAATTCCAAGGCTGCCAAAAATCGTCCAAAATGGCGACAAAAAGGGAAAATGGTAAAAAAATTAATATTTTGCCAGACGATTGAGTAATATGGTAAAGAACCAGATACTTATCAAGGGCCATTGTGAAATTATGCACGCATATTTTGTAATATCAGTCTGCTTTTAAAATCCAAGATGGTCGCCTTCAAGCTCTTTAAATCTATGACCCTTGCCATATCTTTGTATAATTTAGTCATGAATGTCAAATTTAATAAAAGGGTAAGTAAAGCTAGAGTAATGGTTTTGACTCATTATTACTCCTATATATTCATATCTGGCCTTTCTGTTTTGCCAACATGCATAATATTTAAGCGGGCAGCCAATGTGACCCTCTTCAAAAGCTTTAATAATACACTCCTTACAAATTGGCATATATGTTTATTGTATAAGTTATACCATTCCCATGATAAGATTGGTAAAGTGTCATCAAAGTAAGAAATATTTCTTTGAACATTAGGAATCCATAATCGTGGTTTTTATAAAATTTAAGATGGCGTCCAATATAAGTTTGCGTACAAAATATGCCAATTGCAATCTATTTGTATGAAAAACTTAGTTGTATCATCCAAATGACCTTAAAAAATTTTGGTTTTTTTGTATAATATTGACTGCTTTTAATTGTATAGTAAAAATATACCATGTTTAATATATCAGCTGCCATTGGTGTATTTTAAATTTAAGCAATTTAAATACTTTAAAAACAAACATATTTCATAATTTAGTTTGTTTTTTATTGCAATGTTGATTATGTTGGAAGGATTATCATCAAATATATTGCGATATATGGAAATTTACAGGTTTTTTTTTTAAAACTCTTGAGCCATATTGTTGCTATTTAGAATTTTTAATAGGCCAACCAAAACAACCAAAAGACAAATATGAGTTTCTTTAGTCGGAGATTATGCCATACATTTCTTTTTCGACTTTTATCATGAGATTAATAAATTTCTATTATATACAAATCTATGGCAATTTGAGGCAGCCATATTGGGTGTCATCTTGAATTTTCAGCTGCAACAAACAAATAAGACACATTTGAGTTTGTAATGGTCAAAAGCATTTATCTGTTATATATATACACTTTATCATAATTTTTAGTTTTATTATAATTTGCAGGGAAAAAGGTCTTGGACGCGCCCTATCAGCTGCCCTTTTATTCTTCAGCATGTTAACAAATTAAAATGTCGGATATGAAGTTTATAATGATATAATTATCAGAATATATGTATTATCTTTTTACACTTTCTATCTTAATTTTGGGATGTATTATAAACTAAATATGTTACAAATGTAGGACAGTTTGTAGGTTTAAAGATCATTAAGGCGTCCAATATGGCTTGTGTAATTGTTGAAGTTTAAAACATGTTAACAAAACCTGAATATGAGTTTCTAATGTTCAAAGACATAATACTTTAATCTTAACTTTTTTAATAATCATTTATCAGTATCAGTAAATTTATTTCCATTAATTTGGATGATTATAACTCAATATGAACAAATATATGCCAATTTGTAGATTTGAAAAGGGTTGAATGGAGGATATATTTGCCATCATATTGAATTTTATGTAAGCTTCAATAAAACAAACCAAAATGTCGATATGAATTCCTAATGTTGAAGGCATCTTCTTACTGTTACCATAACAGAAATGCCGGACATGAGGATTTAATGGACAAAGTCATATAACCTGACTTTAATCTACCCCCTTTATTCAAATTTGCTCGTATGACTGAATATGGTACAGAAGATACGCAATTCATAGCTTAAAGAACTGTAAAGGAGGCCATCTTGGATATCTCAAGAGCACTCACTTTTTGTCAGTGTTAACATCTGAAAGTTGTTGTAACGACCCCAAAAGGCATCCAAACAAGTTGGTTTGGTTAAGTATGTGGGGGTGCACGGGAAACCCCCCTTACATGCCCAACTATTTGTAGTGTGTTAATGCGTGTTGTGGTGTGCCAAACTAGTAGGGCCTATGTTTGTCATGTTGTTATCCGTTTGTTGATATCTTGAACTGCTGACAAACAACTTTCAGTATTGCTTCAAGGAGAAAAACTTTTGGTGGAAGATAATATTATTTCGGTAACAATCAACCGGAATTGACAATCGTACACATAAGTGCCCGTTTGAACTCTCCGAATATTTAAAGATGACTTAGATATTTCTAAATTATAATTTTGTGCATTATTTGAAATAGTTACTAAAATTAGAGATAGCACCAATTCCAAAGTATGAGATCAATCGCATCGTTCGTTGTGATGTGTAACATTTATATAAAGTATTTAACAGTCCATAGGATACTGGGTATTATTAAAATAGGGATCCGCGAATTTTATAACAAAGATGTTATATTCAGTATGAAGCTTAGCTATTTCACACAGTAAATAGTATGTGGATAAGCATTATGTACATGCAAAACAAGGTTTTCTTAGAAAATTGGGAAATCTTTCAGTCAGCATTTAAAGCAATAACAGCACATTTTTTGAAGAATGCAAAGTTGTGTTGGTAATTGTTTAGTAAACTATACCTGCGAGTGGTAATGCTCAAAAATGCGTATTTGTCATAAAAGAAGCGATTTTGTAATTAGAATCGGGATCCCTGATTGTAATTTAATGGCGGAGCTGGAAACACCAAATTTATGTCCGTCCATGATGAAATAGTGCCAACTCACAAAAATGATGACTAACTTGACTTGTCTGACCGACGGAACAACTAATGGATGAGCTTAGACACGTACATAACGCAATTTCCCGGCTATTTCATATTCGAAGGTCGTTTCCAGCAGCCGTTTCTTTTGCGACACATGGGGAGTTTTGAGCTCTACCATTCACAGGTATTGTTCACTAGTCAATTACCAATGCAACTGCAAAAATCTGAAAATATCCGGAAAATTATTGGCGTTCTTAAAAAATGTGCTGTTATTGCTTTAACGTGTCGCGTACTTGAACAACAGTTAAGTGCCATTGAACATGGACTTAAGGTATCCCTAAATTTTATTATACAAACATGTTTTGGGCCAATTATTTCGTATCCGCTAAACTAATAAATGTTGTGGTATTAGAGAATAAAGGTGTGGTTTTGGGAACAGGTACTCTCTTTACAAAGAATTGAAACCAAGGCGATACCATTATTTGAAGTGAAAGAACGAGGCCGGCGGAACAACTAATGGATGAGCTTAGACACGTACATAGCGCAATTTCCCGGCTATTTCATATTCGAAGGTCGTTTCCAGCAGCCGTTTCTTTTGCGACACATGGGGAGTTTTGTGCTCTACCATTCACAGGTATTGTTCACTAGTCAATTACCAATGCAACTGCAAAAATCTGAAAATATCCGGAAAATTATTGGCGTTCTTAAAAAATGTGCTGTTATTGCTTTAACGTGTCGCGTACTTGAACAACAGTTAAGTGCCATTGAACATGGACTTAAGGTATCCCTAAATTTTATTATACAAACATGTTTTGGGCCAATTATTTCGTATCCGCTAAACTAATAAATGTTGTGGTATTAGAGAATAAGGGTGTGGTTTTGGGAACAGGTACTCTCTTTACAACGAATTGAAACCAAGGCGATACCATTATTTGAAGTGAAAGAACGAGGCCGGAGGCCGAGTTCTTGCACGCAAAAATAATGGTGTCGTTGGTTTCAATTCGTCGTAAAGAGAGTACCGGTTCCCAAAGTCATACCTTTATTCTCATTCTTAAACAGCTTTATAATTTAAGGTCATCTTTACTCCAATTTCGCGATCCTTATGGCTTATGGCTAAATACAACCCGAAAGGACTGCCACCACCCAGTGACAAAAATCGAACAGCCCGTTGAACGCAAAGAACATACGCAACAAGACGCAACGTTGGCAGGCGCGCGCGAATGTATTATGACGCGAGCGCTTCGACCTCTAAATAACGTCAATCCGCATTTAAAGCAATAACAGCACACTTTTTGAAGAATGCAAAGTTGTGTTGGTAATAAACTATACCTGCGAGTGGTAATGCTAAAAAATGCGTATTTGTCATTGTAATTGGAATCCGAATCCCTGATTGTAATTTAATGACGGAGCTGGAAACACACAAATTTTTGTCCGTCCATGATGAAATAGTGTCACCTCACGAAAATGATCTCTAACTTTTACTTGCCTGAACCGACGGAACAACTAATGGATGAGCGTAGACACGTACATGGCGCAATTTCCCGGCTATTTCATCTTGGAAGGACGTTTCCAGCAGACGTTGAATTATTATCGGAGATCTCCGATATTAATTATTCTAATTACAAAATTCATTCATTTGCGACACATAGAGAGTTTTGAGCTCTACCATTCACAAGTATTGTTTAGTAGTCAATTACCAATGCAACTGTGCAAAAAATCTCAAAATATCCGGGAAATTGGGGGAGCTCTTCAAAAAAAATGTGCTATTATTGCTTTAGGGTGAGTCAGACAAACACTAGACCTCGATTGTGTCCTCTATTTTGCACCTTTAAGAAACACACAACTCAACACACGGAAAGCTCACTTTATTAGCGCCAACCTGCTGTTAAGATCACCTACATCGCCCAGGTATAGACCGAGCTACAGCCTCTAAACTCAAGTAGTCGGTTCTGTGCCCCGTCCACGGATTCACATTAAAATGAACGGCGTTCATGGAAGCTAATCAATGCAGAATGAAGTCGGGCTATTTATTGAATGCAGACGTAATGTGACAATATGCATTTACAATTGACTATTGATTTACTTAATTGATACATGTATCAGTTCTGGAATAATTGATTCAATTGAATGAAATATACCGTACGAAGAAACAAAAATCGATGACAACCTTTTCAAGTAGAAAAAATGCATAATTATTGCCTTTATTTGTAGATCAAAATATGCCACATCTTTTTAAAAATCATTGCCTTTTACACCATTAAGATACCACTTATATTAACACAAACATGGCGATACCCCTAGTTTGGACAGTGATTTGCTTAGTTGACCGCCATGCATTTAAATGGAATCCATGGACGGGGGTCGACCACTTGATTCAATAAAACAAGCCCATAAACACGCCCTCCGTTGATACCACACATGCTGAGACACATGAACGACCTTTAGAAAACCGGGCTTATGCTTATGCAGATGCAGTGATGCAGTGAGCGCGCCCAAGCCCAGCTGCTGTTCATGAATGTGACCGATATCGATCGAGCCTGGACTTTGAATTCATGCGGTCAGATTTCTGAACACAGCTGGGCATGGGCGTGCTCACTGCATCACCGCATCTGCATAAAGCATACGCCCGGTTTTCTAAAGGTCGTAACTTTTCTTTTAAAGATGCAAAAGAGCGGACACAACCAGGGCTCAGGTTGTTCTGACTCATCCTGTACTTCAAACGAGTTTTTAATATTAAACAGGCATTTCAAGCATTATTACTAATCGAAGGCTCAATTGCCCAAATCAAACACTTATCATCTTTACAAATTAAGTTTACAACATGTTAACAATATTTACAATTAGCCAAATATATCAACGACAACCAAACGATCGAAGCAATTCAACTCTTCTTTTTTTTAGAATGGTGACCCACTATTATGCATGTGATAAAAAACGCAAGAAAGTGTCATTTTTTATTCATCAAATTTAGTAAATGACGTCATTTCAGGGAAAAGGGTAACTGTTTGTGGAACTTTTTTGTCCCATTAAATGTGTAACATTTCCGTATACATTTTACATTTTTGTAATAGGTTAACAGTTAATTTCCCAAGGGGGAGGTTCCATGGTACCCAACATTTTTGTTTTCGATTTCTCGGTTACGCAATAAAATTTTGCGAGGAGATTTTGCTATTTGTCTGATTTATGAATATGCTTCTCCTGATACTAAAATATTTAAATCCGCCCACGGCTTCATTAGAATAATTAGGTTCGGTCCCAAGGAACCCTCCCCCTTGGGCACTAACGGAAGTGAAAAATCAAGATGTTTTACTAATCAAAAAATTATAGTAATTGAATCTTGGGGTTTATTTGCTTAAATATATATATATAATTAATAATACGTAAATCAAATAACCCTTTATATGCTGATAGCATCAATTTTAATTTTGGTTTTAACTGTGTAAGTCTATGGGAAAGACCGAGGTGAGTTTGAACTTTCTGAGAAAAATACAAGATGGTATAAATTTGGCTATATTGTGCTATAATTATTTGAATTGGTTATTCTAGAGTAGATATAAGTTCAAAACCTTATATCGGTGACAATTTCAATTGGCCATAGGTCAAAGGTCGAAGTTCAGATTTTCATTTTTGCTATCGGTATGTGGTTCATACGTGATCCCTATTTACTTGTGTTAGTTTCGTGATAAAACTCATGGGAAGGTGGTTATCTGCGTTGGGTCCCTAAGAATCCCCCCGGGCAGTTTTTAGCTTGGGCACTTAAGTGTTAAATTAAGAAGCCTAACTTGTCCAGAAAATGCACATTTGACATTGGGACTTATGTTTTTAACTGTTTAGAAGGCGTATATTCAGTTTGAATACTTTGAGACATTCCACAAAGAGTTCCATACATCCGTGGAAGGCATTGATATATCAAGTTTTGCTTAAAATATCAAAAGTGAAAGCAAATCCATTGTCTAGCTTTATAATCCATTCAAAATCTATGCATACAAATATTTAGGTGAATTAAATTATTTTTATTGCGGAATAAAGAGTTCTGGAATCATCAAATTATATTGGCATATTATATTTCCACAGGTATAACATTTATGCGGAATGGCTCATATCGCCAACGGGCATAAGGCATTTAGAACATTTCTATCTAGTTAAAAATGCCATAACCGATGCATTATATCTGTAGAAATGTAGTCATTAATATAAATAGTTCGCCAATTAGTATAATCCATTTAGTCATCGGGTTTTTCTCATCTTCATCAGTCCACTCAACAGCATTATGTCCATTGTGGTGTCAGTTTCTGTCCAGTTCTGTTTTACATTTAAAGAAAATGGTGCAAACAATGTGGGCAAATTTTCCTCTTTCAATTTGCAAATTGAGGCATTCAGGATCCTGATTGATTATGATTCATCATCAGTATAGTACCACAATCACGCCGAATCATCTGAAGAGGGCTGATCGCATGTCAGGTAACATTGTTACAGATGTGAGTGGTCTGTTTGGTTTCTTCATGATCTAGCCAAAGATCGTAGGGGTCTTCATCCATTGTTGCCTCCCAGATAGACATCTGCAAAATGGGCATGTTTTTAATAAATACCTTTTCTTTCTGCTAAACAGAATCTGCCCCCATCCAATTTTGGTAGCTCATTGTTGCACCGAGCAGATACATGCGATTTGAAGGATTATAAAAGAATATAAAGATGACCAACTAGCTTCATTGACGTAAAGCCGCCTTCAATTCAATCAACAAAACTATTATGCTTTCTACATACACTCACACATTGTAAAAACGGACCGGAACGTTTACATACATAATATTTGATATGTCCAAAATCTAATATGGAATAGTGAAAACACATGCATTAGCCATAACAAATTACCAGACTGGCCAAGGATCGCCGTAGGCCTAGGCCACCAGTTCTGTAGCCAGAAGAAGAAGAAGAAGAAGAGGAGAGGAGGAGAAGAAGAGAAGAAGAGAGAGAGAGGAGAGGAGATTGGTGTCAACAACTTCACTTTTGCGGTATTTTCTCTGCTCTTCCAGGTTTGACATCCATCCATTACATAATGTTTGTCACACATAATAATTAACGCATTACTCCATATATGCTTCTCCTTCATATCATGCTGCAACTACTTTCGTGATCTCTGCAATGAATGATCTAATACCCCGGGCCTCTTTGTCAAAGTTTGTCACCAACTGAACCAGATTAAGATTCTTTAAAGATACTTTAACAATGATTGCCTTGCCTTTGTGTTGATCCTGTTTATCAGAAAGCTGATTATATGTTGACAGGTTAGCTCGTTCCGAAAGTAGAAGCAAACGCTCAAAATTAACAAGACAGTGTCATCACAAATACTTTGATCCAGCTTGCTCTCTGCCTGTCAACAAACGCTGGTTGCCTTTTCTCGACTTTGTCTTGAGATAATTTCGTGCTAACTGTATACCATAATGGTTTTGACCCTGTTACAACCACACTGGGTTATATTCGTAGCCCTAGCGTGCGAAAGTTTCACACTATCTAGTATTTGCTAACCTTATGCGCATGTCAGAAAACAGCTCTGTTATGGTGAGGACCAACTGCTGAGATCGAGGAGAAAGAGAGAGAGGCAAGTTTGTGCCACTTCTATGATGACTAGGGCTCTAAGAATAAGTTTTGCTTCAGTGGTTTATCTCGTGGATATCCAAGATCAGAAATACCCTATTGTTATCAACTTGATTGGTTCAAGAATTGGAATGTCCAAAACACAATTACAGTGACAATTATAATGAACTCAATAATACCCATGTTTATTGATACTTGTCCAATTGTAACCGGCGAACAATGTCCAGAATTAAAAGAAGCGGTGCAGTTCAAAGTGGCCTATGTTTTCATAGTGAAAACTCCAAAATGACAGAATGGGAAAAGACAATTTTCATTATAAATCGACGGGAATCTCTTCAGAAATTAAGCAGGGGGTCGGAAACGATCTGCTCGATTTGCGGCATAAAAGAATTCCAAACGGCATTAGGAAACCTGACGTTGTATTTTTCTGCGGCAGCCTCGGTCCCAGTAGGAACATTGCAAAATCAACTTTTAAGCCTTCGTTCAATTTCAATACATCTTCTTTAATATCATGATAATTTATGAAACAAATTATTTACTTCAAATCCGTCGGGGTCAGTGGAATAACCCCGCTGAAAAATAGGTTAATTCCAATAACGGTCATTTAGATTTAAATATTCATCGCTGAAACCCGGCCACCTCACGAACTTAAGTCAGTCTGCCCCTCCCCCCCGTGTGGACCGTTCGATAGCGTAACGAGCGCATATGTCTTAGTATTTAATAAAGGACTAGAACTCGGGTTACGCCGAAGTTGATGCTGTTCTGAATTCCTGTTAGGGTGGCATGTCCTACCACACCCCCCACCCCCAATTAAGTTCCTTTTCGGAGCAGTCCTAAGACAACAGTTAAACGACGATAAGGGTTGTATAGCGTCCATAAAAACACCAAAAAAAATGTCAGCAGCTGTAACAAAACATGATATTTCCACTTTTTAACGAAAGTCCGTCTGTAATAATGCCCACATTAGGACAATCAATTGCAATCCGTTTGATTCCAAAACTTGAGCGCTTTGGTCTCAAAGGTGCCAACAGAAAAAAAACCTTTTAAACTATGCCCTGGTATGAAAATACAATAATCCTGAATATACTTCACATACTGTATTTACCATCAATGGAGATCCAAATTGAATACTGGCAATTTATAAACTCCCTGGTAATATAAAACCACTGGCAATTGAACTACTGGCCTTGTTGATTTTTTAAAAGCCAACTTCAATTGAGCGGCTTTAGAAACCTTAGATATGGCCAGATTTATGTGCAGCCAACTTCAAATTTCCAAATGTCAAGGGGTGGATTTTCGTATTCATGCAGATCGTACGTATCATATGCAGACCACATTTTTGTTTTAGAATATATGCTTGAAAAAGCACTTTGAGTTGCAACAAAAACTTACTTGATCTCAGTCTAACCCATTATTAAAGGCGCCATTGCTCAGCTTTCGAACAATTGTGGTTTTTTACACGCACGTAATAAATGCCGTCACATACTAAACACCGTGTGAAATAGCTACGCTCACATGACAACTGTTGTAATAAAATTTCGGACCGAAATTTTTATTTTGTACCTTTTTTGGCGCATGCTCGCCTGGACATAAAGACTTTGGGATTGAGCAGCGAGGTGGTGACCACTTTATTTTATTTTTTTTAATTAATTAAAATAAATTAATTAGAAATATCTGAAAGTCTGCCTTTAATCAAGATCACTCCCGTGGAAATTCTTGTTAAAATGACACAACCACGACAGATACTGCTAAAACAGTTATTTCAAACTATGCTTACGCATAAAAGATGCCGGCCCAATTTGGACGCCATCTTGGAATTTGGAGGTCCTAGCCCTAAAATTTGCTACGGTACCTCACTGGTTTATCATAAAGGCTAACAAAGAAACAGTGAGCTCGTTTTGTTAATAATCTGGTAATTGATCATGCGGTCATGTACACCCCCCCTGGGGATTGTAACTATCTATTCAATTGACGTGTCTGCCAATATTATCTGTCAACCAACAATTCCTTTAACCACAATACGAATGCGCGGCAGTAACATAAAACATGCCGCCGGCGGTAGTATCGCCATTTGTTTACCGCAACGCATATACGTACGGCGCCGTTACTATGAAAAGATCCCAGGTTACGGAAGATATATCCCGGAAATAAAGGAAAGGAAAGATATCACATGAGGAGAGCGCTATAGGACACAAACGTATACAGGGCCTGTACAGTAAATTAAAAATAAAACGCAACGCCTTTATGAATGGCTAACCCCGCATTTGTATCTTCAGTAGAGTTGAACGACAGTGCTGGTGTAAAAGACTAATTTACGTCTTGTTGCACAACGACACTACATCACAAGCATGGCGAGTATTTGAATCACGAAAGATCTTAAGATAAAAAAATGTTTTCTTCGCTATGTACCTCCGATTCCCCTTTCAACATTGTGGCACGTTTGCTTAAAGGGTATATTACTATATTCCTCTATTTGTCCATGATGGGACTGTGATTCTTTCGGGGATAAGTTTACCGAAGAATTAAAGCCATAATTTGTATCATACTGTAGTTTTATCTTTATTCAAGCACGATGTAAGACATATTTTTTTCTCGGTCAACAGTTTGGATGAATCAAGGTGTTAACCCAGTTGTTTGGTTAATTTTAAAAGCCAGTTCAAGTGAAATTGTTTCTCCTGGCTTTAATCTGACAAACTTAAAAACATTTAATTCAAAAAACGAATTTCCAATAAAGCAAAGGTGTCCAAAACAGACGCCAATGAAATAAATTATGATACAAAAATGTCGCGGGGAATGAGCCAATAAATGTCCAGTACGTTTTTATGAGGGTGGATCTAAATGCAGTCCCAGTTGTAGTTCGCCAGTAAATATGAAATCATCATCGAACTTGAATCTGATTGCTTCCCGTCTGGGTAAATAGTCTCATAAAGAGTGCACGGTGTATCTGTCATCTATGCCGTGAGCTCCTTAATTAGTCAATTATATTGGAGATTTTGTGTGATGTCTATTACAAGTCCCATGAACTAGATATTCTCTTAGGCGTCTTGGACCTCTGTTAACCTAATTTTGAGTAGTAGAAATCCTTCAAAATGCTCGTTTTTATTGAGTTTGTTTTGAGCAGTGGTATTAATTTTCAGTGTATTGAAAATGCTATGCCATTTGTGACCAGGGTGAAGCGGGACCCTTTAAACGTGCTCTACAATATGGATAGCTAGTCTGCGATATCGTCGGCAACTCATACTCCTTGGATACTATATTTCGAGGGGTAAAAAGCTTAAAACCAAGTAAAATAGTTGTGGCATTAAATTTAAAGGGGCATTTCGTGATCAAAAGCCTCGTCCCCCCGACTTACATTAAACAGTTCAGATTTTTAATCATTATGAACCGCGGCATGAGTAGTGTATGGTGCCCGATCTGATGTGCAAATTCAATGTCTCTGCAGAAATTTGCCATTTTGTATTTCTGTCAGTAAGGCGACGAAAAAAAAAAACCCTGTTTCACGGGCGACAGACCTGATTTTATCATGTTCGCAAGATTTTTTTTTTTTTAGTTTTTCCAAACAATATGTAAAATTAGCCTGTTTTGGGCCAAATTCATCAATTTGGCTCCTTTTTTTAGAAATTGTGTTTTAAAAAATTTTTTCATTTTTTCTCTTGATTTTTTTAGATTCTTTAGGGCTATCTTGGGCCAATTTTGACTTCTAGAAAAGAAAAAAAAAGAAAACATTCGCCCGACCGAACCCGGACCCTAATCGAAAGGTACGCTCGCCCGCTAAAACAGGGTTTTCTTTTTTCGTCGCCTAAACGGACAGAAAATTACTGTACAGTGGTTCTAGGGGAGATTGTGATACGAACATTGTCATAACATCAAAAAAGCAGATCAGAATCAACTGGATTTTGGAATAGCTTTCTCAACCATATCTACCGAAACATGAACAAAACGAAGGTTTAGAATCACGAAAAATGCACCTTTTAAACCCAAATTCATACTAAAAACTAGGAGATGACCAATTCTGAGACCTATTGGCCTAACGTGTAGCAATTGTTTTGAGAAAGATGTGGACGAGTCGTCCTTTTCCCTTTTATGGTGTATTTCTATTTCATCGGCACGCGTCGGCCGAATCTAACCTTTCACTCACACCTGTAATGTCAATGCATATTTTCTACAACTCGTTGCATAAAGCATTGTTTGAAGGTTAGCGGCGACCCGATATTCCGCCGATTAAATTTAACCCACCAAAATAGTCGGGCCTAATTAGGTCATCATAGGGTTCATACTTTTATAGACAGACGTCGGCCAACGCTGCCACGCGGATGTTTATGTATCTGACAAGCCAAGATTATGTTCTAAACTAGATGTCTGTTCCGTCACAGCAGTGCGTTAAGAAGAACTTTCCAAAAGGGTGGAAAATGCTCACTGGGCCGCCGAGAGCTCATTCCGTGTTCCGAGTTCAAAACCAAAAAAACTCCCGGCTAATTGAGAAGAGGGCGTAAAGAAGCAAAATTTCTAAAGGAAATGTCATACGTGTCCGAGATGAAGAATAAAGGCCATTCTCATCAGAGAAAAGGTACCGCGTGCAAGCAGATAGTCCGCCGGAGCCACAGTCCGGGTCCATAGACGATAACGGAATAAAGCTTAAATCGCAACATGCTTCTTTGCGTGAGCCGCGACTATGAATACGGCGACTATACTACTTGAAAACGCTACCAAAATATTCTATACTGTAAAAAGAGAGCGAAAAATATTTGATTTTAATAAAATATTTTTGTTTTTAATTGTTTATAAGGACTTTGTTTTATGGAAAAAACAGTTTTTCCTGTTTTGGCTTTCAACATCTTTATAATGACCATTTTAATTTCGATGTCAATCACTTACATCAAACCATCAGTCTTCTAGGGCATTACTTTAACGCTTAATGCCATGGGAATTATTTTAAGCATTATACGGTCGGAACATAAGTCCTTTGAACAATAAGCGACTTAAATGAATAAATACTTAGGTGAAGGAATATTAATTCACTTGCTCTAGAGTATATTCAATTGAGATATATCAATCAAAATGTCAAGTTGCAAAACAGATGCCAAAGAGTCTCCTAAAATACTGACCTTGAAATTACCCGTAACTATAGATGTCTGCGCAAGATGTTCGGTAATGCTTTCCTTCATACCATATTTGTTCTAAATAGTACAAGTAAACCCAAATGTAAATTTAGTATAATTCTGTGGATAATCATTGTTGTCTATTACACTAAGAATGATAGATTATTTTAAAGGTCTCAGTAAATGCAAATAGAATCGACGTGGTTTGTGTCAAGTCTACAAAGGAGGGACCAGAAAGCATTCAAAATTTAGGTTGGTGATGACATCATTTGTGGTACCATTGATTTTTCAGAGAGTAATAGAAAACTCCAGGTGACTGGTGTGAATCTTTTCATGACACTGACTGATAATCAGTAGTTTAACAAATGATGTCACTGGTAGTGTATTTTTTTTCTGGCCCTATTTATTGCAATGGAATATCCCGCAAAGAGTTGGAGTAGGTTTATCATTTCATTTCCTGGGACCTTTAATTAATCTTTGCGGCTTTTTATGACATTTCTACTCATTCTGCACAGGCTTTGAATCCCAAAAGCATGTCTACGAATGCATCGAATTTATTTAGTTTTATAACTACGCCACTTTTTGATTTCATTATATAAAAATCCAAATGCTTTAGTAGTGATTGATTGATTAACTGGCTAAGACTGATTAATTGATTGGTTGGTCGATCGATCGATTCATTGATTTAGTCACTCTATTTTGAAAGCTATTAAGGTTTGCGATAGTATGTCTAAGGATCAACTGTAAGGCTTATATCTGCACATCTTGTTGAGTTTAATATAAAACTCAAATGCGTCATTGGTTAATAATTGATTGATGGATTGATTGATGATGATTAATTGATTGATTATTGGCTGAAGGGTTCACTCCCAGCTTAACCATAACGGCACATTTTTTGAAGGAGTGCCACAAGTTTTTTCAAATTTGGATCTTGTGCACAGTTGTGTTGGGTAATTGTCTAGTAAACAACCTTGCGCTGGTATGCTCAAAGGCGCTTTTGTAATTAGAATCAGGATCCCTGATAATAATTAAATGCGGAGCTGGATAATGACAATTTTTTATACCGTCCATGATGAAATAATTCATCTCAAGATATTAATCTCTAGCTTGACTGCCTGAATCGACGGAAGAACTAATGGTTGAGCGTCACATGTACATGGCGCGATTTCCCGGCTATTGTTCATATTGGAAGGATGTTTCCAGCAGCCGTGAATTATATCGGAGATCTCCGATATTAATTGTTCAATTACAACATTCCTTCTTTTTTGCGACATCTAGATAGTTATTTGAGCTCTACAATTCACATGTCTTGTTTACTATACTCCTCGATTCGCGCTGATATAGGGACACCTGTAACTTTTTACGGGAGAGCTGGTTGTAAGGGGCGATCAGCAATTAAACTTTGAAGCACTTCTAGTCCGTGTGTTCTTATACTGTATGATCTACGGTCATGCAATGTGCAGTGTTCACTAAACATAGAGGGTCACTGTAAAGTTATGGTCGGTTAAAATGTTAAATACTAAATAGCAAGGCAGGTGCGCTATTGACTCCTGAATATGGTAACATGGTTTTTTTTGCGGCTGTCCAGACAGGTGGCTGTGGGCGCCTCATCTTTACTTTCATACGTTACCCTAAACTAATACTACCCCTTCAACTAGTCAATCCACTCATAGATATTAAGCGTACTTTTAATAGGTGAAGCCGTTGGATAATATTTGGAAAAGAAAACTTGGCCTAAAACAAACACAAAAACATTCACCTCAATTAAACTTCCCTTTTGTGTAAAGAATTCGAGGAATTTCTTTGTCAGTCTACTTTAGGAAAATGCCACCATATAGTATACACAGATACCGTGTATAGTGCTCAGTAGGCTTACAATTTTTTTTCAACTTATGGCCTACACAGAGATACAGTGAAAATGTGAAAATATTAAAAGCGTACAAGACTGTTTGAAGTTGAATTTAGAAAAGTACAGTAAACCAAATTTAGAGTTTTTTTACTTGCCCCTTTCCATTCAAGTCACTTTCTATTAGTTAGCAGCGAATCGACGTCCTTGGAATATAGAAAAGTCTTGTTCCCTATTTCACCTAATGGATAATGACCAAAACTTTTCCCAGCTCCTATTCGCGCGTCACGCGAATCGAGAAGTCCATTCCAATGGCAACTGTGCAAAAAAAAACAAAAATATCCGTAAAATTGGTGCGCTCTCAAAAAAATGGAGATAATTATGCTTAAATGAGCCTTCTGTGAATAACTCTTGACTTTCAATTGAATAATTCATATACTGAAACACCAGGTGGTCGTCCGGTAATCTCGGCATCTTCTGACCACTTAATAATTTTCTTGGTATCCATCGTTTAGGGATGTGTTTTTTAGTATACTAGTGGGGTTGGATGGGTTCCCGGTGTGCATGAGATGTGCCCTACGTTACTCTTCACAGCTGTGGACTAGACCATCAGACCTAACAAAAAAAGTGGAGGAGTACCTTTTTGCTACCCCGGCACTTTTTTCGCTAGAGGGCGTTTTCAAATGGCCACCAAATGCCATTTAACACCATAGAATGGGCGTCTTCATAGCCACTGTGGTGAAATGGCCCAGTTTTGTAGTGTTTTTCTATTTTTGTTTATAGTAAATGTAGTAGAGCGGGTCGCATCACCTCTTAAATTAATTCCTTATTGAGGTCGCTCTTCAAAAATGGCCGCCAAATGCTTATTTAACAAATTTAAAACACCTTTAATGGGTGTTTAAATCGCCTAAAAATGTGGTAAAATTGGTACCAGTTATTTCATTTTTCTATATTTGTTATGTCATATGTTAGAGCGGTCGCATTCTCCCTACTTAAATGTAGTTGTTATGGAGGGCGATTCCTTCAAAATGGCTGCCAAATGAATTTAGCACCTCATAATGATGTTTTTAAAATGTCCAAAAAATGGGGTGAAATGCCCCATTTTCAGTGTTTTTGCTTTGATATTTGTGATGTCAAATGTATAGAGTGGTCACATTCACCACGTAAAATTAAAATGATTCCTAATGGAAGGACGCTTTTCAAAAGTTGGTTGCCAAATGCGATTTAACACCTTATAATATGTTTTAAATAGCCCCAACAGGGGTGAAATTGCTCAGTGTTTCCCTATTGATTTTTTTTCTCTCCATCCTTTGTTAGTTATCAATTACTACCTAATTACGGTTTCATTTCTCTTTTTCTTATTTATTTTTTATTTATGTAATGATTTTCGGGTTATGTTTTAATGATTTGATGATTTGATTATCCATTTACAATGCTGTTATGGTGATATTACAATCACAAGTACCGGATATAGGGTTGTGCGCTTCGCCAGCTGCCACCGTCGACGATGCAAATGATAGGATTGTGACCATTTCTATGTCCCTGATGGCAGCATAATCATAATTGGTAATCCTGCTGTAAGCGTCTCGAAGGAGGAGAGAATATTTCCAAACCACATTTAGTGGACATGATGGCCAATATCTGCAAGCTGAAGACAAAATTCTGCAGCACATTTGGGGATTTCACAGACACAGCTCTGGATTATGTGTGGAAGTCCGCATCAGCTGCAAAACAGGCATTGAATTAAGTGTTTTATTCTTACCATGACAACGCTGGGAAGGACTGAGCGAAAATAACGTCCAAGTCTGCTAACCAATTACATTGACGAACAATAATCAATCGGATTTACCCCTTCCTGTCTAGATATGGGTTGAAATGGTCTATTTTTTGTAGAGTTTTTCCTATTTATTGAGGTACGTGTATATAAGTGGCCAGACTCATCCAATGACAGTTGAGATCGACAGGTTCTGGGCACCACATAGTAACAAAGGAGAAATCCCGGCACTTCTCTCCGAGTAATCAGCCAAAAAGCAGCTCAAACTTCCCTACAATGAGTAAAATACCCAGTTTTATTTCAGATAGCGGTATACCTGCTTCTTTTCCTTTGGTGGTTCCAGTAATGGGGTTCCCGAGCTTAATTTAGATATAGAAGAGGCTAATGTTCGTGTCATTCTTTCATCATGCTTGATGCTAGCAGTCAATGCCAGTCACAACTGACATAGTGTAGTGCTATTTTTCATTTACTAATGCATTTGTGCTATTACTCCACTATGATTTGCAACAAATTCCCATCGATTACATTTGAATGGCACACGATTTAGCAGATCTAGGTGGTAATGATAATGAACGCCTACATATTACAGTTTTGATCATTTTTGATACACTTGTAAGGCTACTTTGGTACCATTCTTATTTTCCTCTTTTGTTTTTTTGTCTATGAAAACATAACTACAAAACATGGCCTTTTCAGTTTTGTTGCTAACCTTGGTGAGTTGCTACCGCCAAATGATTCTGAATTACGTTTTTTTTTTAATAATCGTGTAGGTCAATTGTGTTTAAAAATCTGTTAATTTGTTGGTCATTCAATTCAATTGGTAGCATGACGACGTTGTTTTCGTCAGATCCTTCACAGAATTTTCATTGTAAGAAGCAAATATTATACCAAGCCTGTTTGCAGCTGGTGCAGACTTCCACACACATTATCCAAAGCTATGTCTGATAAAATCCCCCAAATTGTCTGCAGAATTTTTGTCTTCAGCCTTCAGACATTGGCCATCATGTCTAACTATTATTTCATGTGGAAATCTTTTCTCCTCATACGAATGCTCACAGCACGATTGCCAATTATCATACGCTGCCCTCGGAAATCGTCACAATCATTTCGCTTCACCGAGGTTACAAGCTGGCTGAGCGCACAACCCTATCAGTACTTAGATTGTAATATCACCAATAACAGCATAGTATTGAACAAATCCATTAAACTGAAACATCACTAGAAAATCATTAAACTTAACTGTAAGAAAAAGAGAAAATGAAACCGCAACTTTGTTAGAACTGAATAAAGTAACTCAAAAAATAATGGAGACAACAATCCACAAATAGTTAAACACTGAAAACTGGGCCATTTCACCCCTTTGTGCTATTAAAACATCATCACAAGGTGTTAAATCGCATTTGGCGGCCATTTTTAAAAGCGCCCTCCATTAGGAATACCTTTAAATGGTGAATGTGACCGCTCTATACATTTGACATCAACAAATATAGCAAAACACTGAAAAACCGGGCCATTTCGCCCCATTTTTTGGCTAGTAGAACATCATTATGAAATTATGAGGTGCTAAATTGCATTTTGAAAAGCGCCCTCCATTAGGAATACATTTAGGTAGTGAATGTTACCGCTCTATACATTTTACATCAACAAATATAGGAAAACACTTCAAAAATGGACCATTTCACCCTATAAAATGACCGCCAAAACGCCATTAAATGGTGTTAAATGGCATTTTGGCGGCCATTTTAAAAACACCCTCTAGCGAAAAAAGTGCCGGAATAGCAAAAGTCTACCCTCACTTTTTTGGTATGTCTGATGGTCTAGTCCATGGCTGTGAAGAGTAACTTAGGGCACATCTCATGCACACAAGGACCAACCCAGCCTACGGACTATACCTATTGTAGGAGAGAAGAGAGACATCGATCAGTGGCGTGCTCAGGATCTTTTGAGTGGAGTTGGGGGACAAAAATAATTTTCCCCGAATCAGTAGCCAGGATTTTGGAGACGTGTAATGTACCGACAAAAATCCAACATCAGCGTACGTCAACTTAGTCCATGTAGTTACTATTTGTTATTGTTGTAAGTCTCTGCCGGTTTTATGTTAAAAGGCTCTGACGGCTGTAATGCATACATACCCTCATCAAAACAAGGATTTTACCAATAAAAATGTGCCGACGGAACATAATTTTCCCCGACGGCAAACAAAAACCTCCCCTTTGCGCTACTGGCATCGAATCAGGATCAGAATGGCAACGATCAAATATGAATTTTCGTATCGCCATAAATTGGACTGTATTTATATGAATACAATCTAATACATTCAATACGAAAAGCGCTTCATCGACCACTCTACATGTTACAGAGGGTTTGGTATTTCCTACTTGGAATTAAAAACCATATTGGTATGTGTTCACTTATTACAGCTTTATCCGTTCAACACAAAGGCACATACCAAAAACCCGATACAAAAAACGGGAAGATGCCATGCAAAGACGGCTTTTAATATACGCATCCAAAACCGGGAGGTTCCGCAACCCGACCCATCTGACACACTTTTTTTCTGACACACTTTTGAATTCGGAAATCTTGACGGAATAAACCTGTGCTTTAGTCCGTGAAGGGTTCCGAATTCATAAGTGTGTCAGAAAAAAGTGTGTCAGATGGGTTAGGTTACGGAAACTCCCCTAAAACCACCATAGTGGTGTTTTATGGTTAGGATAGGTAACTTACAGAAAATACAAAGCCTTACGAGGTGGGAAGAGGTCTCGCTCGCCAGCTTAATGAACCTTCAGTGAATTAATCTGGCCTTTCATCAATGCTTAAGATACTACAACTCACCTGCCAGTGGACAAAACAGGTTTCCGTGTAATATCTGGACAATTAATTGAATTATCTGGTGTATCCATCAGAGAATCACTAATAATCAAACACAGCTTTGCAAAGAAAATAACAGAAACATCTGTCAATTTCGGTTGCTTATTTTATACATTTTGAGAAGGATCGTGCTATACAGAGTGAGTCAATAAAAATCCTACATTCAGGAAAGATTTTTTCTTGAAAGGTTAAACGTTATTTTTGCTTGAATGTTTGCTTTGGTTGTTTATGGGAGTAAACAGGCTATCAGAAGATTTCTATTTGGTGTCATTTTGTGGAGGGACCCAAAAATTCGGTAAACGTTTCATATGGAAGTCTCAAGTATGTAAATGGGGTATTATAATCGATACCGTCATACGCTGTATTATGCTGTGCAGTAACGCTTGACGGAATAAATGGCAATATCTCAGTACTTAGGATTTTTGTACTGAAACGTCTACCAACAATTCTGTTTGGCCACTTTTAACCATACAATGCGGAGAGACTGACACCAATACCATAACTTATTATAACAAATACAATTCATACATGCAATTTCAGTTGGTATTTATTTCGTCTTGACAATAATATAGTCTATTTTGTAACATAATTAGAAGAAAAGTATCTTCAACAAATGAAATTATCAATCTTCAATCAATAAAGAGTCAGTTAATGGAAATTAGTCCATATCAATGTCTCAGTTCATGAACATAATGAAATTGCTCAGAGATTTTTGTTTTGCATCTCCATATTGCACAAGTATAATCAGCGTCTATAATTGCGAGAAGAACTGAGGCTGAAGTTTTCTCAAGCTGAATACGACAACTTCTTGGTTTCACTTTGGTTGCAAGTATCTTTGTATGTTAAAACCATAAAAACTTGCTGATCCAAAGTAAACGGTGGCCTTACACTAGCCATCTTAACTTTCCTATACTTACCTGTACTTATCATATAGCCGTATTGATCATTTATATAGTCGGCCAAAGAGAGAGCCTCGAACTCGCAACATCAATGAAAAGCAAGATTTCTATTACATAAAACACTTGTTACCTTCATATATAGCAAGTGGCATATTACTTCCATTCATGGAGCCATGTAAGTAGTGAATCCGATGAGCCAAATAGATCAAAATGGTGGCAATGATACAGCATGTGTTATAAACATAGGTCTTTGGTGAAATAAGGTCATTTTCCTACCCGCTGTACATTCATTGGCTGTTCACATATTTAAAGGTATATAGGATTTATAGATACGTCAGCCTTTTGCTGTGTAAGGGTTCATGTACATAAAAACTCAATAGTTCAGGCTACAGGCCATGTGACCTTGCTGAATCTGAATCCGATGGATGCCAGACGAAACGCTAAAATTCTAAATGGCCACCAAAACACTAAAAAAACATATGTTAATTACTCAAAAGTTGTATTGCATTTGTTTGTCCAGTCATAACACCTATTGTGACGAATTAAAATGTGATTCATTAAGCATCTAATTAAGGGATTCAATATGGTCGCCAATACAACGAAGCATCAGATATTTATGTACCTTTGACCGTAGATAGGTAACTTGGTATATATACTAATGCTTTAGCAATCAATATGTTAATTGAAATCATTATGAATAGCTTTTTATAATTTGATAATCAAATCAATGAACCATTCAAAATGGCTCCCAAATAGCACAATTCATAACTACATATAGCCAAGAGCTGTAATATTTGTGTGTATCACTATAACTCATTCAGAGCAGTTTAAATATCATAACATAATCAAAGTGATCTACTTTTGACTGCAGGTTAGTAATTTGGTATCCATCCTGGTGTTTTGACAGTCAAGAAAATTAATTAAAACCATAAGAAATGTTTTTCAAAAATCTGATTATAAATTTCTGCAGTATAGCATCCAAGATGCGCTAAGATAACTATAATTGATGGCATTATATGAGCAAGCAAGCTGGCTTCCGAAAGGGAAGGGGCACTCGTGACCAAATCTTTAACCTTCGGATCATCCTTGAGAAGAAAATGGAGACAAACACGCCATTTACATTGCCTTTATAGACTACAAAAAGGCATTCGATTCAGTCAGTCACCAGATCATGCTGAGATCTCTGCTTGAAATGGGATTCCCTAAACACATCGTGGCTCTCATTCAATCTCTTTACAGCACCCAAAGAGCAGCTGTTCAAGTAGATGGAGAATCCACAGATTGGTTCAAAGTCAAACGGGGAGTCAGACAAGGCTGTATCATATCACCAGCTCTCTTCAATGTCCACTCTGAGATCATCATGAGAAAGGCAATAAATGAACATCATCAAGGCACCAACATCTGAAGAATAGAATTTACCAACTTGCGATATGCTGATGACGTAGCCATACTGCTGAAAATGAAGATGATCTCCTTATGCTACTCCATAATGTTGCCAATGAAAGCAAAGAACATCACCTGCACATGAACGTCAAAAAGACCAAAATCCTTGTGTGTTCCAAGACACCAACAACAGTAAACATGGTAAACATGCAGCTCAATGGTGAACCTGTGGAGCAAGTATCAGAATTTACTTACCTGGGTGCAAATTGCACAAGCAATAATGACCCATCCAAAGAAATCAGGAAACGTCTAGCCATTGCAAGAAATAAATTCACTCAGATCCAGCATCTCTTAAAAGACAGGTCACTTTCAGTCAATGTAAAATCCAGACTACTCAATGCTCTAATCTTCCCCATTGCCACATATGGATGTGAAGTCTGGACACTCAAAAAGGCAGACATAGCAAAGATCACTAGCCTTTGAATTATGGTGTTACCGTCGGATCTTGCGAGTCACTTGGTAGGACAAACACACCAATAACTGGGTTCTGACACAGATTCAGCCAAAAGAAAGACTTTTGACACTAATCAGAAAGCGTAAACTCCAATATTTTGGTCACGTGGCTAGGGGCAGTGCAGGGAAGCTAGCCTTAACAATCTTACAAGGCAAGACTCAAGGCACCCGAGGGAGAGGCCGTCCACGGACTTCGTGGGAATCTAACATCCGAGCTTGGACAGGACCGACCATCCACAATGCCACCCAGACCGCACAGAATAGACACCACTGGAGACAGATATCTACGTTGGCTGCAACCCACCCCCATGACGAGGATGGTACCTGAGTGACAGTGAGTGAGTGTATCTGAGTACTGTAATGTTTGTATATATCACCGTACGTCAATCAGGTCAATGTAAATATCATTAGGTAATAAGAGTAATCGATATATGCAAGATTCCATCTAAGATGAGTATCCAATATGGCTGGAAATGGCACTTACTAAACGACGAAAAGTCCGATCACTAATAGTCTATAGATATGTGTTTCTTTGTTTTGGTAGGTTTCGGCCGTCCATTGACATCCCCTTTTGGAATATTTGATGAGACTGACGAGACTGAAAAATTATAACTTTTAAGTGAACAAGAGATAAATGTTTTGTGTTTCGGTGGCCATTTTGATTTGTGCGTTTCTACAAAAATGATCAAGGTTTCTCGTCTGGTATCCATCGGATTCAGAATCACCATAGAAAACTGGCCTAGAAATCGTTGAAAAACATTATATATCTAATAAAACAAGGTTGATATATTAGTTGAATCCATGAATCTCTAGCCTGGACTTCAACTGCGACTCACTACTACAATCGCTACAGGGAAAATTTCCGCGACGACTAGATTTTTAGGTCGATATGTTTTATGTGACAAAAATAGAAAATAACGTTCATTTATCGCATGTACCATCCTACTTTCTGAACAACATTTCCTGGAAAGCCTCTTGAAATGACACAACTATACATTCAGCAGCCCATAAACCTGCACTAAACGATCGACATGCTCGACAGACCTGTCAAAGCAGTGAAAACAGAGTTGTTTTTTAATTGTGGATGAACTGCAAGCTAAATCGTCCAAAGACCTATATATTTGAGTTGATTCCTTAAACTAGTTCCTTGGCATGGGAAATATCATGTTGTAATTGTATATTTTGATTCTTGCATTGATGGATATGCATGAATATTAAAGAAAATTAAATATATGACGTCAATTAGGGCATATTGTAGGAAGACCGTTACTCCCATTGATTGACGAAACCAGTTCGCTCTAGAACTCGTAATATATAAGTATAGTGATAAACATGATTGAGATGAAAAAAAACCTTGTAATCGTGATCCTCTTTTCAATTCACATGCACAATTCAGAAATATTTTAGCCCTGGACAGTGATCCAAGCTATGTTGGCTGCAAACTATAGAAAAGGACTGGCAAATTGTGTCAAGTCGTTGTCATTTTGAACACTTTAAAGCAGAGTATTTTACTGTTTTTAAGAAAATGTATACTTGTTGTATGACATTATAAACACAAATGTTATCTGACTTTCTCAACACAATTTCTTAAGCGCGAACGGTTAGAACGGTTGGATCTATAAAGTTGTCAATTGTATCTGGTCGGGCGCGAGTGAACTTTGAATTTCTGTTTATTCTAAGTTTCTAACTTTCCTTTGCAAAAGGAATGTTGAACTATTAATCCTAGCACAGCAAGAGAACTAGGTAACATATTTCATCAATATGTTACCTTGTTGCAAATTTCGATCCAAAGTTTCTGACGCTTTATGACACAAAAAGCAATAAAGCGGGCGCTAGCAGATATTTGTAGCACATCTCGAGTACAACAGGTTTGAGTGATTAAATCTGTGGACAGGGCCCCCTGAAATGTGAGTCTTATGTGCTGCACAATGTATGCATTAAGGAGGGGGTCCAGACAAAGATTACACAGGGGTCAAACTTTTAAATTGATATTCCTGTTGAAAGAGTATACCGCGTTATTTGCCTCAATTTGATTTTCCTGGAAAAGGACTACACCTCCCAGAATGAATGGAATCGTCGAAAACTTGTAATGAAGTGATAAGAATTAAAAAGTAAACTCATCACATTATTAATCACAAATTTGAAATCTCTGGTTTTTATGTGCAAATTTTATACATAAAATCGCCTGGCTTGCAGGGGAGCTTTGCATTGTGCATTTTGAGAGTGATAACATTGTATAATTTTGTGTTGCATAATACTAATATACCATTCAATATTTATCGATCATGAATACACACATAATAACCGGGCTTCATAATGTCAAGATAGCCTTTTTCTGATAATACGGATATACCAATGAATAATACTGCCGAATAACATTAAGATGTTATTTATTTTGCTGATTAGGTGAATACTACCGACGAGTAATGTTTTTTTCTGATAAGATAAATACTACCGACCGATGAAGTGTTTTAATAAGAATAAAGATACATTTTATTGTGGGTGATTTTAAAAGCCGAGACTAGGATAAACACGAAAGTATTATGTTAATAAGTACATGTAAACACATCATGATATCATGATTTGACCAAATTATCAAGCATTATGTAACTAGTACAAAAAGGTTATTATGTAGGACATAACGCATGAGTTTATATCCCTAACGTTCCTGGAAGAAAATCTAATGATCGCCGCAAAAAAGGGAGGTAGCGTTATTTTTCTTGTTAGATCTGAGGTCAATTTCCCCCAACCAAAGGCGGGGGTCCGCAAAGTGATTTTTTCAAAAGTGCATTCGTAGTTTTACGTATGATTTTCAGGAAAAGACCCCTGGAGATTTTGACATTTTAGGATTTGGTTCGTTCGTTCGTTCGTGTCCACAAGTCATTCGTAATGGCTTGTGGTGGTGTCAGGATTTGTTCAACTGTGTAAGCTGATCCAGGACCGCGTGTATCTATGATACGGACGCTCCTAACATGACCCGCGTTTTTTGAAACTGGGGGCGGATTGGGAGCAGTCAGGGGTTTACACCCTACTCTTATTCGACACTGACTGCGATGTACATGTACAGTTGTGACTCTCTGTACACGGGACCGACGGCTTAACGTCCCCTCCGAAGGACGGGATGCTTTCATGATAAAAAAAAAAAAAAAAAAAATTTGAGAGTGATAACATTGTATAATTTTGTGTTGCATAATACTAATATACCATTCAATATTTATCGATCATGAATACACACATAATAACCGGGCTTCATAATGTCAAGATAGCCTTTTTCTGATAAGACGGATATACCAATGAATAATACTGCCGAATAACATTAAGATGTTATTTATTTTGCTGATTAGGTGAATACTACCGACGAGTAATGTTTTTTTCTGATAAGATAAATACTACCGACCGATGAAGTGTTTTAATAAGAATAAAGATACATTTTATTGTGGGTGATTTTAAAAGCCGAGACTAGGATAAACACGAAAGTATTATGTTAATAAGTACATGTAAACACATCATGATATCATGATTTGACCAAATTATCAAGCATTATGTAACTAGTACAAAAGGTACAAAGGTTATTATGTAGGACATAACGCATGAGTTTATATCCCTAACGTTCCTGGAAGAAAATCTGACGATCGCCGCAAAAAAGGGAGGTAGCGTTATTTTTCTTGTTAGATCTGAGGTCAATTTCCCCCAACCAAAGGCGGGGGTCCGCAAAGTGATTTTTTCAAAAGTGCATTCGTAGGTTTACGTATGATTTTCAGGAAAAGACCCCTGGAGATTTTGACATTTTAGGATTTGGTCATACCGTGGAAGATCAATCAGACAAAAGTGTATTGTCCTTTTTCAGTTGTTTCTTGCAAACAAGCTTCACTCAGATTGGAATGTATACCAGCATCTACATGTCGAACCGACTCTAACTGATCGCGGTAACGTTGCGATGCAGCGCAATAGGCTTAAAGCTTAAAAAAAAAAAAAAAAAAAAGGGGTTTACACCCTACTCTTATTCGACACTGACTGCGATGTACATGTACAGTTGTGACTCTCTGTACACGGGACCGACGGCTTAACGTCCCCTCCGAAGGACGGGATGCTTTCATGATTCATTTGCCCAATTCCAAGTGAACCATGGAGGAGAGCGGTATTCTGTATTTAATCAATAGCTCGTATACAGATTAAATCCAGAATTGAGCACCCGAGTGAATCCCAGCAAGTGACCCCACCGGGATTCGAACCCGAGATTTTGTTTTGGTATATTTGCGCCATAGGCAAGCACCCTAACCACTAGACCACGCTCTCCCAGGATTTGGTCATACCGTGGAAGATCAATCAGACAAAAGTGTATTGTCCTTTTTCAGTTGTTTCTTGCAAACAAGCTTCACTCAGATTGGAATGCATACCAGCATCTACATGTCGAACCGACTCTAACTGATCGCGGTAACGTTGCGATGCAGCGCAATAGGCTTAAAGCTTTATACCCATTGAATTGATAAATGTGTTCTCGTTTGAACTCTCTCAGCCTCCTTGTTCGATATTGAAGCCTGTCTTCCGGAGGGTACATTTCAATCTGCGTGGAGGGCAGCAAACAAATTACCCTGTGCAGATCTGTGCCGAAAGTCAGCAAAACCACTTGTTATGTTCTGTTAGTATTCCCTAGACATGAACATAACTATACGATTAATTTTAGGAATACTCGTTCGACTAATTCTGAATTGCATCTAGCAATATGGGATAGCGACATCTCTTGTTTGGTAAGATTCATATCAAAACAATGTGTACGAATCACAAACCAGAGTACTTTCAATTTGAGTGGTGCTCGCAATCTGATCGGAGGTTCGCGTTATAAATATACTCACTTTATCGGAGAATGGTCCATCCACTTTAAACACCAGTTTGATTTTGAAATGCATTAAGAACGGATCATATTATCAAGGGAGTTGAAATTGATTTCATCACAACTGGAATCAACTATGATGGGACGATTACTAAAATATGGCGAAACTAATCATTGATGATTTAAAGAGGAAAACTGTATATTCTGTGTGATTTGTCTTTATCTTACAAGTCTCTACTTTTGATGAACATTTCTCTTTAATTATGGTTGTTTTATACCGCTCGAGAAACGTCTAATACCGCAACACCACTAATGCCAACTAGTTACGCAATATTGTATTAACAAAACTTCTTGGTCGTGACGCGTGTTTTTAAAACCATTTTAGCCGAATGGCTAGGCTAAGAAACCACTTTTCTTCATTATTATGTTTGTATGGATCCAAGTGTGGGAAAATATCGGATCCTAATCATAATAATGATGAAATTGGATGACATCGTCTTGCTATGAGTTTTAAAATGCAACTCATAGCTTGACAATAAGTTCATAGCTCAATCAATGTTGATTATGCTTAACACTTGTTTCAGATATTGATAAACCTGGAAAATATGGCACACCTCTGTATCACACCTGATTCTCTACTTCAGTTCTTTAATAATCGAAATTCTCTCGAGGAATTATGTCAATAAACGATAAGTCTTCAATATGCCATATCCTCCATCAATATCCTCAGCTTGGTCTTGGTTGTGAAATCGTGAAATTGTTGATAACATGTGTTATGACGTCTCTTGGATGTCAAAGGTTAGAAATACCTTTCAAACACAAATAAATGAGCCTTGTGCACAAGTGATCTAAATTTTATATAATATAACAGATTTAATGATTTTTAATCAGAATGGATCAAGAACTTGGTATGTCCAAAACATAATTACAATAACAACGTTACATGATTTATAAACTAAGATACTTCAAGTCCTTATTTCAAGTCCTTTAATATTTTAAGTCCTCTAGTGTCCTGTGTTTCAAGAAGCGTTGCAGTTCAACGATGATATGTCCTCACAGCGAAGACTCCAAAATGACAGTATGCAAAGTCACACTTATATATCCTCAGTTAATATTCCATTGGAATCTTCTCAGTGCTGAAGATAACTTTAGTCCAGCAGTTTAAGGAGACAGGGTTTTCCCTCGACGACACTAATATTCTGCAATACAATCCAGGTATTCCACCACCATCAGTCTGTCGCTAATGTCCTCATATAGGACCACAAACTGGAATCCAAAAACTGAAGCTCTTTTGGCTTAAAAGACGACAGCAGACAATTCAGCTATCAAGCTCCGGCGGCATCCAAAGTATTATAAAATTCCCTTATAAATCCTGGCACTATGTAGATCATAAATCTACCATTATTGTAGATTAAAACTAGCTATAACTATACTGTATAGCTCCTGATTACAACTGCTGGCCTGAGTCCTTCCAGTGACAAGTATATAATTACTCACAGCTAGATTCCCCTTTCCTAATACCTAAAAATAGGTATTACAACATTATCATGCATAAACATATCCTAGCACTGTCAAATCAGATTTCACATAAATCACATCATCTACATTGCATCACCTCTCAATTATAACTTGATGGGGAATCCCCATATTATACAACCTGTTTTGATCTCAAAGCATAAACAAGTTGACTCAGTTTCTAAGTTTACATCTTGGGGAATTCCCATTTCCCCTATTGTGCAATCTATCTAGTTGTAAATAACAGGTGAGAGCTCAATATAGCACTTGGTAATCAACTGCTCTCTTTTAATCATAACAAGTACTTTTCCCGTGAGAAATCTTTTCTCAAATAAAATTGAGAAAATAATATTTTAATCACAAAATTTGAGGGTAATATAACATCCTCCCCTTAAAAGAAAATTTGAATGAAATGAAAATTTTCCAAAATCTGGCTTTATACCTTTAACCATATTGTGGTTAATTTTACATACAGTTTACAAGTGCAAATTTTACACTTTGTATAATGTTCTTGCATTGCTGCTTCAGTCTATACTACAAGTTGTAATACTTAATTTCTGAACAAAATTTAGGCAGCTCTGGACAAGGCATCTGCCAAGACATTTTCTTTTCCTTTGATATGTCCAGATTGTATTCTTGTAGAGTTAATCTCCATAGTCCACTCAATCTATGAAAATTACTAGGTACACCTGGACAAAATTGCTACAGAAGGTTTTCTTGCTGTAACTAGCAGTAAGAGATCTCCCAAACAACATATCAAAAAGGTAGAAAAAGGGAAGCCTGGCAAGACATGGTAATTTGCATTTATGTTACGTGCACTATACGCCCATATTTCGACAAAGGTATATAGCTCATAAATGCATGTTTAGGGAGATTTTCCATTTTTCTGTTAGTATTTGAACATGTTTACAAGGTGTGTAGCACTTGCAATTGACATATTAAAAGTGGAAAGTTATGGTCATTATTCAAGATGGTCGCAATTTTCCCGCCAAAATTATTTTCCATTCTAGATGATTTGTCAGACTGCAATCGGGATGCGGAGATCTTTATTTAGCATATTATTATCAGAGAGTATTTATTTATTCAGACACATTGGGTCAACTAGTGCCGGGGCCCTCCCTATGCGAAGTGATGGTATATGTGCCTCGGCCAGGTGAAAAATAGGGTTCTTTCTCAGGTCCTTTCAGATAAAATGTACCCAAAAATACGGGGTCATTCGGTACACAAGCAGAATAAAATTGGGTCATCCAGTAAGAAACTTTAAGGGGGCCAATGATGTTAAAACCTGAAATTAAAATAGGACATGTCTCTTTTCCAGAGTTCAAACTGCCATGGAATTATAAAATTGCTGCCATGAAATTATAAATTTGTTAAAATGTGCACGTAGGCTGCGAAAATTTTGACTTTGGGTGTTCAAATTCTTTTAAAAAGTGGATAATTAAATGCAAACTTGTAATAAAAGTGGATAGCAGGAAAGAAGAAAATGGGGGTCATTAAGTATGTGAACATTTTAAAAAGGGGGTCATTTGGTAATAGCCTGAGTAATAGGTAGGACAGCAGCATAAAAAGGCGACCAAGCATTCTAGATGTCACCAAAGTAAGCATCTCACAGACCTTGACTACGCAGCTCTAACATGGGATGTGATATGTGCTGCACAAGATCTACTACAAAGCATCATTTGAGAATGCTGCAGATAAAGTCAGTCTACATCTAAATGTCAAAGAGACGGAATGGAATACATGACCGTCAATGAGGAAGAGAATCATCGACCTATCTGCAGTACACACGGTACCCAACTCAAAAAGGTTAGACCACAAGTACCTCGGGTCCTATGTTGGACAGCAAGAACAACTCAAGAGTTAAGGGCCGTGGCCTGATCGCTAATAGCATCGTCCCCATACTCCAAGATTTTACCGGAAGTGGTCGACATTTTGGTATTTGAAGAAAGCTACTATTTTTCTTATTTACCCTGTGAAATCTTAGGGCTAAAGGATATTTGGTTTGGAAGTTATGAGCGAAAATGTATCCCCTTTTGGTCGACCGATATTAATTTTACACATATAGGGCTAAGAAAATCATATTTTTAGCTCTCACATGAAAACGATTGAAATATCAGCGCAAAACTCTACAGATGGGGTTTACAGGTGAAGACCATTCTATCAAAATGGAAACTTTATTTAATTAAAAGTCAGGTCGTCCCCTTCTAATAATTGTATAATAACCAAAATATAGGCAAAAATGGCAGATAGGTTTTATGCAAATTAGCATGTCTTGCCATGCTTCCTTTTTTCTACCTTTTTGATATGTTGTTCGGGAGGTTTTATACAACAAGTTACAGCAAGAAAAGCTTCTGTAGCAGTTTTGTCCAGGTCATACCGTAGATTGAGTGGACTACCACCTGACAAGTCTCTGATTTCTATTTTTCATCTTGTGGATGAAAGTCAACGGATTGTGATCCGTGTACACTAGAACTGGGTGCACTGTTGTACTCAAGTACACTTCAAAATTTGCAATGACAATAGCAATGCAAGACATTCTTTCTCAATTGTTGAGTAGTTTTTTTCTGATGTTTGTCAAACCTCTTAGAGAAATAACATACAGGATGGTCTACATCATTTTCATCTGCTTGCATGAGAACTCCACCACAGCCTACATCACTGGCATCAATAGCCAACTTGAATTGTTTCTGAAAGTCTGGCGGAACCAAAACTGGCGCATTCATCAATATAGACTTCATTTTCTCAAATGCCTTTTGGCATTGCTCTGACCACACGAATTTTGCATTTTTCACAAAAGGTTGGTCAGCGGCCACGCAATTTCTGAGAAATTTGGACAGTATTTTCTGTAGTACACGACCATACCTAAGAATCTCATGAGATCTCTTTTGCTCTGTGGTGTGGGGAATTTCTCAATTGCTTCAACTTTTGCAGTGATTGGCCTATTTTGCCCTTGTCCTACAACATGCCCTAAGTATGCGACATTTGCATGACAAAATTCACTTTTCACCAGATTCACAGTCAAACCTGCTTGAGGTAATTTCTCAACAATTGATGGAGCTGTCTCATGTGTTCTTCCCATGTTTTGCTGTACACAAGGAGATCATCCACATAGGCTTCACAATTTTCTATGTCTGCAACTACTCTGTTCACTAATCTCTGAAATGTTGCGGCAGAATTTTTTAGACTAAATGCCATTCTTTTGTATTGGTAAAGGCCATCGGGCGTACAAAAGGCTGTAATTTCTTTGGCACGGTCAGTGAGGGGAACTTGCCAATACCCCTTCAACAAATCAAATTTGCTAACAAATTTGGCATTTCCAACTCTATCTATGCAATCATCAATCCGTGGGATCGGATATGAGTCGGTTTTCGAACAGAGGTTGACTTTTTTCCGAAAATCTGTGCCAAAACGAATGATCCATCAGGTTTGGGAACCAGAATACATGGGGAGCTCCATTCACTATTGCTCTGTTCTATTATTCCATTGTCTAACAATTGAAATTGTATTTCACCTCATTTCTGATATGTTGCAACTTGATTGGATTCACCCTATAAGGGTGTTGCTTTATAGGCTCTGAGTTGCCTACATCAATGTCATGAGTTATGACACGTGTTTCACTGGTGTTACAGCCCCCAAGAATTAGCAATGATTTATTTTACTTTGAGTAAGATTAAGTCATAAATTAGCACATAAAATATTGTAAATTAATCTAAATAATATAATATAAAATATACCTGGTTTGTGTGCATAACTGGTATGTGTAAAGCAAATAGAATGAAACAGAAGATCTCAGAAGAGCTCAGAAAAGCGGGGAAACTTCTGGAATGTACCTGAACCTTAGGGATGTCATTAGAATGTGCTCCACTGAACTTCTCTGAATCATAGGTGGCGCACTGCTGCATAATTACACAGTGAGTGAGTAGCTGCTATGAGATCCCAAATCTATACAGTACATGTGGAATGGTAGAGGCATTTCCAGACTCATGACATAATGGACTATATTTAGCACATGACTCATATAGAGAGGACCAGATCCTTCTAGTATTGTTTGAGAGGATATATAAAGCTCTGGTGAGAGAAGATTAGCAGAGTATCACAACATCATTACTCCAAGGAGAGTTTCTTAACATCTTGCTCCAAGTTATTAGCAGAGTATTACAACATCTTACTCCAAGTTATTAGCAGAGTATAGTGACACTTAGTTGCTTCAAGTTGACTCGAGAGTAATCGCAGTCAAATATAGTCTTCTGTAGTGGACATTGTCATAGTAGTCTCAGCTCCAGTAGTTTCGTCCGGCTGTGTAGCCGTCTTCGGTTTTGTATTTCGTGGCCTCTGAGTTATCCAAGGATAAACAAGCTACAGCACTTTTGGACTTTATATTTAGTCGACCTCCGAGCTTCGGGCGTCATTAGGAGCTGGTTTTCTTCAGTAAGGACAAGTCGTCCGTGGACACGTCCCACTATTGGAAATTAAAGTTTTGGCGCTGGAATATTCGCCAGGAGTCTTTGCAAGTTCGGCATCTTAATAGTAATCTCGCTGCAGCCAGCGTCGCGGCACACACCAGGTAGTAAGTTTAGTAGTTCATTAATTAACAACTTATTATAGATAAATCTTTGATTATTGATACCTAATCGATGTTTGAATGAGATTGATTTAGACACACAATTAAAATAAATACTTTGTTTTAAAATTTGTAATCAAGTTCACAGTGTATTGTCTAGTTATTCAGGAGTTTGAATCCGTAGTTTTGAGGTGGTTTTGGCCTTGGTCAAGGTGACTGTAACACTGGGTACATCAGGAAATATGTTTTCCCACTTGTGAATTAATTCTTTCAATTCACCTTCTTGACTTTCTGGGAGGTGACCTAGTTTCTTGTCTAAATTGGCAAGTATGTCAGAATTTTGCAATTTGACACCATAATCATTTTCTGTGTTTACAGTGCTGTCTTGATCAGCTACTGACTCTGTGATGTCATCTTTTGCACACTCACCACTAACACTGACTGACACTACACATGCATGCTTAACGGTATCACCTCTTTCATTATACTCTTTGAGCATATTTATGTAACATAATTGTCGACTTTGACGCCTACCTGGTGTTTTGATCACATAGTCAAGGTCGCCCACTTTGTTCTCAATCTCATATGGTCCAGAATACTTGGCTTGCAAAGGATACCCTTGTATTGGAAAAAGTCCAGCAGTTTAAGACGACAGGGATTTCCCTCGACGACACTAATATTCTGCAATACAATCCATTATTATTATTACAACACATTTATATAGCGCACTACAAAGAAACACAGCGCTTTACAAAAGAAGATGCAAAAATCCCTTATACAAAAACTATACACAAAATACGCAAAGCCAGAAAAGCAGCAAAGCAACTTACAACTGAGACTGATATAAGTGTGTCTTAAGATTTACGTTTGAAAACAGGTAGGTATCCAGGTATTCCACCACCATCAGTCGCTAATGTCCTCATATAAGACCACAAACTGGAAATCAAGTTTTGATTCCAAAACTGAAGCTCTTTTGGCTTAAAAGACGACAGCAGACAATTCAGCTATCAAGCTCCGGCGGCATCCAAAGTATTATAAATCATGGCACTATGTAGAGCATAAATCTACCATTATTGTAGATTCTATTACCTTTACTGCCCATTATTGAAAATGCAGCATTCTGATTGGTCGGTTTACTGCCCATTATTCTACAATAATGGGTCGCGAATGCATTTTCTCATTAAATCACGCTGTTTTAGGTAATAGAATAGAAATAAAGGGTTTTCCTCGTCCGGAAAAACTTAATATAATGGGCTCGGCTGCGCCTCGCCCATTATTTAGTTTTTCCATCCTCGGACACATTATTCGCCCATTAATGATACTGCATCACCCTTTATTTCTTAATTAAAACTAGCTATAACTATACTGTATAGCTCCTGATTACAACTGCTGGCCTGAGTCCTTCCAGTGACAAGTATATAACTACTCACCACTAGATTCCCCTTTCCTAATACCTAAAAATAGGTATTACAACATTATCATGCATAAACGTATCCTAGCACTGTCAAATCAGATTTCACATAAATTGCATCATCTACATTGCATCACCTCTCAATTATAACTTGATGGGCAATCCCCATATTATACAACATGTTTTGATCTCAAAGCATAAACAAGTTGACTTAGTTTTCTAAGTTTACATCTTGGGGAATTCCCATTTCCCCTATTGTGCAATCTATCTATCCCTGCTCTCTTTTTAATCATAAACAAAGTACTTTTCCCGTGAGAAATCTTTTCTCAAATAAAATTGAGAAAATAATATTTTAATCACAAAATTTGAGGGTAAGATAACACATGAAACTTGGTCTGGTCATCCCAAATTATTTAGTTTGAGAAGTCAACGTAAAAATAAAATTTTAGGGCCAGCACATAACTGTCTCTTCTGTATTCTCTCAGGAGCTTTGGTGCACCTACTGAGAACTTGTTGACCATTTGTAAGATCTACATCCGCCCCTTGCTTGAGTATGTCGGCTGTTTGGCATTCTAGTCTCACAATCTCACAAAAACACGTTTTTGCAAGGGTATCAGAACTACAAAATATACTTTCACGCTCTTGAATCGTACTAGCCTCTTCCATCGAAGGAATGACTTTAGTCCACGATTTACCGGAAAATTGTTACAGGTTTTCTTGCTGTACTTGCTGACAAACCGCTCCCCAAACAACTTCAAAAAAGGTAGAAAAAATGAAGCAATGGCAAGACTGCTACTTCATAAAACCGATATGGCCATTTTTTCCGAGATTTTGGTTATTATAACACAAAATATTAAAAGGGGACGACCCGAATTAAGTATATAAAGTGTTCATCTTGATAGAATGGCCTTCACCCCAAACCCAACCTGTCAAATTTTGCGCGATATTTCAACAACCCGTTTTCAATGTGAAACTAAAACTGATTTCCTTACTCTATATAAGACGGTCTACCAAAATTGGGTACATTTTTTGCCTCGCAATTTCCAAACCAAATATTCCTTTAGCACAGATTTCACCGCACTGCGAATGTCACAGTGTAAATGAGAAAAAAGGAACTTTCTTCAAAATGTTGAACCACTTCCGGTAAATCTAGGATTATGGGGACGATGTTAGATCGATCTGGCCACGGGCCACTCTTGACTTGAGTCTTCTTACTGTCCGGCACATAGGACCCCTGGTTAACTTAAAGTCTCAGCTCTTTGTTTTGGGTACCGTGTGTAGTGCAAATAGTTATGATTCCCTTTCCTCATTGACACGGTCTTGTATGTCCTCCCGTCTATTTGAATATAGATGTAGGCCGAACTTTATCTGCAGCATTTCTCAAATGATGCTTTAAGGTAGATCTTGTGTCAATCAGATAATCAATCCCTGTTTAAAGCTATTAATCACGGTCTGTGAGATGGTGACTTTGGTGACGTCTAAAATGCTTGACCCCCCCCCTTTTTTGGTTATGCGTCCCACCTATTACCCAGGCTTTACCCAATACCCCCTTTTTAAAAATTTTCACACTCTCTCAAATGACCCCCCCATTTCCATTCTTTTTCTATCCATTTTTTTCACAGTTTGACATAAAAATTAAATCCATTTTCAATAGGGAATTCGAACACCCAAATTCGAAATTTTCGCGGCCTACGTGCATATTTTTAAACAATTTTTAAATTTCATTGCAGCATTGTATAATGTTCATGGCAATTTGATCTCCTGAAAAGAGGCACTTATCTTCCTATTCAACGTCAGGTTTTAACCTCAGTGGCCCCCCTTCTTAAAGTTTTCATATTGGATACCCAAATTTTTATTATTCAGCTGTTTATCGAATGACCCCCGTATTTTTTGGTACTTTTTATCTGAAAGGACCCCTATTTTTCACCTGGCCGAGCACTATAACCCAATCATTTCACATGGGATGTGCCCCGCGGCACTATTGACCAATGTGTTGAATTAATACTCTCCGATAATAATTTGCTAAATAAAGGACAATCCCTATCATCCTAGAATGCAAAATGACTTTGGGTGGGAAAACTGCGGCCATCTCGAATAATGTAAGGCTACACAATCTGCAGTCAATCCATTAAACATGTTCAAATACAAACAGAAAATCGAAATCTCCTAAACATGCATTTATGTGCTATATACCTTTGTCGAACTATGGGCGTATACGTCCACGTAAGATAAATTAGCATGTCTTGCCAGGCTTTTCCCTTTTTCTACCCTTTGATATCTGGTTTGTGAGAACTTTTACTGCCTGCTAGTTACAGCAATAAAATCTTCTGTAAGCCCTTTTGTCCATGTGTACCTAGTATTTTTCGTATATTGGGTGGACTACTTGGTTCTGAAAGTTGCCAAGTTTCTCAGGTCTACCAGCATACGCCACTTCGCCCAGAAAAAAGAAATTGCCTCAAATTCAACAGAGCAGGAAATTTGATCTTCCCAAAGATTCGTACCATTTGTGATACAAAAGCTTAATAACTGTAATTTAACATGTTTTAAGTGTTCTAAACCTTTGCTTGTGATAGTTTTACCTCTTTCATTTGTATCTGGCCCCTTTATTTTTGAATGCTGAACACTGTGAAATTGCATGTTTATTATACATTTATGTTAGTTGTAATTTGTATGTGCTGATATTGTAAGGTTAACACCCTGTCAGCATTTTTTCAGTTCATAACCTAATTTATATAAATGAGACATAAATCAGTAAGTTAGATACATATTCAAAGCGATATAGCAATTTCAAGTTGGAGCACCTATACACTTTATCCTAAAAGTGCAACGAGATATTTGACATAACAGGTGTCCCGCAAAATGTGCAAATTCTGATTTTTGCCTAAACGGCCATGTGAAAGGATTAATCTACAAAAATATAAAAATCTTCGGTACAAAATTGGGAAATATTCTAATTTTACTATAGTGCAATACTAATTCACCTATGTTTATCTGAATTAACAAGTGAAAATCGCCTTTTGTTTTTCACTTTCAGCCAGGTCATTTCTGTAGCCAAATACAAGATAAGAAATCTATGATGATTTCTATTACAGAAGAGACGATTTTCTAACAGGAAAGGTTCCCTTACTGTTTTACAACTTTTCAAGAAAGGTGGAATTCCCTTAAAGGAAATGGTCATATTCCTGATATTTTGAAAATTTGTATGTATGGAAAAGCTTAAGTACGTAATATTACTATAAATTCAAATAAGTGACATTGTCCCAATTTGTTTTGTATTTTGCCCTTTTAATGTTCCGCCAATAGCTTACTCGAAAACGATTCCGACAAATCCCATCGCAGGCAAATGGTGGCGTCAAAGTTATGACCATCCATATTTTACGTCCGTTGTGACCATCATATCGCAGTGTTGCCACTTATATAATTACAACACAACGACAATGAACAAAATAGTCATTCTGTAACGTATTTTTCTAATTTATTATTACTTCATTAATCCATCAATATTACAGTGTCAGCAATAACATTCGAGTCAACACGATTTTTTGGTCATCACTTTGACGTCCACGAGGGAGAGCAAAATTGGGCCGCTTTTTGATCAATGAAGCCGTGGCGAAAAAATCCGCCGTTTTCTTCGTATGTCAAAAGCAAAATTTAAAAGCTCTAGTTTGTTCCATTTACCTCAAATTGTATTATTTTTTCGGGAAATTCGTGATGTATTTACATATATTTTATGAATGTAAGTCAACTGAGCTTGACAAAATCTTGACATATTTCCGCTTTAAGCTATATTGGTGGAATTCCCACGTGCTTACTGCATAGAAGAACGGCTAGAGAGAGCAACTATAATAATAAGCAGATGATTGTTAACATGTATCTGCAAATAAGATTGCCTAATTGCCAGAATACGATGTATGAGTGCGCTTTTCTATTGGTCAATGTTAGCGTTTTTAGATTATTGCTTAGCTGTGGAATAGCTCTACACGCGAGAAGACTTGGCCAGTAATTTCGACCTGCAGCTTGGTAATCTCAGTAGTATAATTAATACCAGGATTTATCCACCTGGCAAAAAGTATCTCGGGCCTTTTTCGATCCGTATTGTGCCCAAAGTCCCGACCATTAAGTTTTTTTCGAAATATCATTTTGTTGCTTATGGCCTGCGCTCTTTTGTCATTTAATACCTGGCTTGTAAAACAGCGTGCAGAAATGGCTGAGATAGAAAACCCCGAAGACGAAAACCCCCAAAACCAAAGTTGCAGTTTTTTATTTTTCAATGGGCATTGAAGTGTAGCTGGGACACGAACACGCGTACCACAAACAATATTGGGGCAAGGTAGGCGTTCTCGCTTCATTCAGTCGTAAAAACCTCTTTGTGTAAATCAATATAGCCTTATTACTCTGCGTTGTATCACACAGTGACCATTGAAAAATCCAAAAACTGCAACTTTTGGTTTTGGGGGTTTGGCGTCTTTCGGGCACTCTAACTCAGCAATTTTTTTGGCACGCCTTTTTTCACAAGCGAGGTGTGTAATGATTAACTGAAAGAGCAAGCCATAAGCAAATAAAATGTATATTTCGAAAAATTATTTCAAAAATGGTCTGACTTGGCACAATACTGATAGAACAACCTGCCGAGAATACTTTTTTGTGCCAGGTGCATATCAAATTTGGCTACCATATTAGCGAAAAAGCTGGTTTTATCTGATGTCGTTGTGAAAACTAAAGGCTTTACGTTTTTTTTAATCAAAAGGATTCAATTTTTGTGATCCAAAAAGTGGACATTCGCTACAGACAGATTCTTGGAGTAATTTTTATCCCGGACTGCTATGCTGCAGGATTGGGAAGAGACCTATAACCTTGATAATGCTCCAAAAAAATTATTGAAGCAATTTCCCCCGTGGAATTTGTTATCGTGGAGCATTAAAGATACACATACCACATTTTTTAGTCTTCGCTTGTATAAATCCCATGATATACTTCGAGTCGCAGCGAGCGATTGGCTATCTTGTTCAAGACGCTCGGCTATGTCCCTTTTCGATGTACATCCCCCGTGTATGATCATTGGTATTGGACCCCCCCCCCCCCCCACGCGCCTTAGTCTATATAAACCCTAGCTCGAACACGTCGTAGCCCTGGCAAAGCCCGGGGACTACGACCCCCAATATGGAGTGGTCCCATCTGCAGTCAGCTATAGTACCTCGGCCTATGTAACCCCGTACACATGGCATATAGAAAAGCCTAATCCCTGTCCGGCGCACATGTAACTTGTACACATGTCAAGTAATACAACAGAAAAATGGTCTCAGAAATCTCTTTCATACTTCACATTTTAAATACACGAATCACTCCTGTTACTAACCCTCCCCTCGGATCCAACGGTGATGAAAAGTCTAAGCGCCTGCGATTACACCTAGACCTCGTCACCCATACCGTGGACCCTCCGAATCTGTAGGTAAAACGTCCTCAAATCCCTCCCCCGAGGTCGGGGGAAGCACTCCGCCACAAACATTAGTCAAAACACATGGTTCTGGTATCTCGCATTTCCTTCTCGCGTGCCGATGTGTGCGTAAGAGACACTTAAGCCACACCAATCAGTGCGACGGCTTATTTTTTGCGCAGGCTTTAAAACGGGCTTTGGAATGAGAGGCTGTGGACGACCACCGGGAGGTTGTCGCACGCGCACATTGTGGTTTGGCAGCAGGTGTTCGGCCCTTCCCAAGTCAACGAGTTCTGTTAATGTTTTATTTGACTTCATGATGATGCAATTTTAGTGAAATCAATTCAAATTATTCAAATATAATATACTAGTAGTGTTATGTATATTTAGTATTATTAGCAATCAAAATTATCAATCAAACATTGCGGAAACCCTTGCGTTATTGCTCAATACAAATCATTTTTATTTTGATAATTTGTCACTAAATGATAAAGATCTCCATTCTAAATTTTATTCGCATTTCATTACTTGCCGTCTCATGCATCTTAATGAAGCTTGATGAAGACAATTTTATCATTGCTCGTAATCGAAAATCCTCAGATATCTACTAAAACAGATCTGCCTGTCTGTCCGGCTATGCACTTCGTTATAATTGGGGACTATGGGATGATACCGGGTGGGGGGCACTCACATATGAAATGGAGATGGGTGTTCGGCTCGTGCTTCCAAAACCAAGGCATTCGTGACAGAGGACTGAAAAAAATAGGGGGACCTTTGGGCGAGAGATAGCCCAAATTTACCCCAAAATAGGGGTTTTCCCGAGTGACTAATATGAAAATTTTCCCAAAATGGTTGTGTCTTTGGGGGAGATTATTTTTTCCCAGAAATAGAGGTCTTTGGGTGACAGTGGGAAATTTTTCAAAATTAAAAAAAAAAAAAAAAAATGCTGAAATTTAAAAAAAAAAATATGGGGTGTTTTGGGTTGACACCGATGCTGAAAAAGGGGATCTAAACAGCCTTACATATGCGGCACTTCCAAGGTGGGAGTGCCGGGGGTGCTAATGGGTCTAATTAGAATGAGGTAGGGGGAGGACCGTCTGACATTTGTTATCCGGGTTTTAGGTGACCCAAAAGTCAAAGGTCATTAGAGGTAATTTGCGTAGAACTAATGACCTGGGCACAGAACACGTCTTGGGCCAAAGGTCACACACATAGGTCGAAGGTCACAGTGGTGGAGATGCACTAGTTGGTACCTATTTTCGGGAAAATACCCTTAGAAATGGGTTATGTTTCAGCTGAGGGTGGTCTGACACCGAGGAGGGGGAGGGAGAAGTTCCCCCACGCCAAAGACGGCTTTACCGGGCGCAGGGGCTGTACCTATTTATTTTTCAGACTGTATCAGCCCATCCTCAATAGGAAAAATACTACAACCAACCAACCAACAAACAAAAAAAAAAAACGAGGAAGAATAGAAATCACAAGGACAACTTTCTGATTTCTCGCTTCTCCTTCCCCGGTTTTTTATTATTGTTATTGTAATTTTTCCTATTGGGCACTCTGGTCTCTAGAAACAATGTATGTACACAATAAATGATTACACAAAAGCGCGAAGTGAAACTGTATTTGATAATTCATGCACGTGAAAACTTATTAATTAAAGGAGCTATTCAATTAGTTGCGGTCGCGTAATCGCTAAATGAGACAAATAAGTCGCTGCCATTGATACCACCTGTTTGGAGTCCCCGGAGTAGCATCCAAAATTAACCGAGATTGTGCGCAATGTAAATGGGAGTCACGTTACTTGTGAATCAATACTGCTGGAAGACAGTTCCCTACAGATTCGTACAGTCTCGGCGGGCTAAATCCATACCTAGTGTTAATAATACCTTTCCAGAGCCTTTGGCAATTCCCGTTTTGTGACAAGTTGGTTGGAGGACTGTCCAGCCTAGGGGTGGTTAGCTGAAAAGTCCTCAGAATTTTTTAGTTTAGCATTATCTTTTAACCAGTGCGCTCTAAACCCAGAACCTAACCGAGACTGTGGTATCAGTCTACTGTTTACAAACGAATTACTACCGTTCGCCAGTCCAACCACTGGTCGCTACCCGAATCTCCTCCCATATTAGAAATTGCTAAATACATGAATGCGCTTCACTGCGATGCGCAGCCGAGCGTCTTGTTTTTTTGGATTTCAAACAACTTGATGGACCGAACCAATTATGCAAATGAGCACAGTAGTAGCTTGTACTCATTGGATAAACGATGTCGCTTCATGCTTGTCTTTTTTTCAATCATGATGCCAGGAGCCAAATGAACGGGTTGGTGACTGGGCAGGTAGGTTTATTTTGCGTGGTTCATGTACAAAGGTCACGCTTCATGAATAAATAATTATCTCGATCCAATAAGTCATGGCATCGTATCTTTGATTGGCTATTAAAACTTGAATAATTCACCGTCGCCCGTATATGGAAAAACAACCCCCTGCGAAGACTTTTCCAGAAATTCGGAAAAAATTTACAAACTCTCCAAGACACTTCGCTGAACAGGAAAATTCATCTGCACGTGCAGCGTCACTCGTCTTTTCAATTGTGTTACCAAATAACATTGAAGACCGTAGCTCTGCACTGGCATTGTTGGTTGGTGGGATTCTCAGGCGAGTTTGGATTTTAATAACAGTAATAGGCTATGGCCGGTATTCACAAAAGCGGATTAACTTTAAACCCAGAGTTACTTTTAACCCTGGGTTAAATATCCCATAGAGAATAACATGAATTTAACCCATGATCGTGGTGGGTTAACCCTGTTTAACCCTGGGTTAAAGTTAACCCGCTTTTGTGAATACCGGCCTATGATTTCAACAGTTTGCTATTGAAATAATTCAAGCGAAGCGTCTTAACCAAGACTAGCGATTGGCGTGCGCAATACCTGATTTTGACCCAAGATCAAGTGTTACCCATGCTAACGAGCAGAAATCGCGCGCTGCGACTGGAAGTATATCATGGGCTTAAGGGTTTCGTCCTTGAATTGATACTGGCGACGTCTTTGGACTCTTAAAACAATAAGTCACCACAATATAGAGTGAGCTGTATTGTTAAGAAATTATACAATTCATACTAGTTGAGTTTGAAGGATATGTCAGACATTGGCATCGACGTATTTCCCTAACCAGCCCACCGTCGTGTGAGGTTGGATTGGAGCTTTCAAAGTCACTTCCTTGGACACGTCCAATCATAATATGGTGCACTCTCCTTCACAATAAATTGATAATTTAATGGCCAATTCACGGTAAGATCAGTAGTGAAAATATCTGATTATTCTGTACTAATAAATGTCATAATATTGATAATGCATTCAGTTTCAGAAATGATCTGTCAATATGATCGCTAGATCTGTATAACAAACCGTAAATTAGCTGTATACGAATTCATCATCCACCTTAGAAAGTTTCTCGGTATATTTAAGTATTTGACATCATTATCTAAACCTACCCCTAGTACTAATGCGCCAACCCGCATCCTAAAAACTTAAGCAATAACAGCACATTTTAAGAGCGCTCCCAATTTTCAAAAATATTTGAGATTTTTGCACAGTTGCATTGGTAATTGGTTAGAAAACTATACCTGTGAATGGTAAAGCTCGAGCATGTTTAAGTATCGCAAAAGAAGGAATTTTGTAATTAGGATAATTAATATCGTATACCAATAATAAGCCAGTGGCTGTTGGAAAGGTCCTTCCAATATGATATAACCATGTGCGCGTCTACTCTCATCTTTTGTTGGTTCAGGCAAGTCAAGTTAGAGGTCATTTTGTGAGGTGGCACTATTCCCACAATAGACGGACAGAAATTTGGCGTTTCAGTTCCGCCGTAAATGCAATCGGGATCCCGATTCTAATTACAAAATCGCTCCTTTTTTGAAAAATTACCATCGCATGTATAGTTTACTAGACAATTACCAAAACAACTGTGCAAAAATCTCAAATTTTGAAAATTGGAGGTACTCTTCAAAAAATGTGCTGTTATTGCTTTAACTACTAACCACGATCCTAATCCTAACTTTAAAATTCCTAGCCATTGAAGCAACAGACAAATAAAACCCGAGGCGAATTATTTTATAATTAGGTTCATTCGAACGCAGATGTCCCAATGATTGATGGCGAAAATTGCAGATCAAGCAAATGAGGTTTCAAACCCATCTGTCAGAATGTATAAATTGTTAGGCCCAAGGGTAATTATAAAACTTAAAGCAAATATTTCTGGTTAGAGATCGTCATATTGATACAGTTAGTTGTGTATATACAGTATTTCTTTCAAGTTCCTAAAACAATATAATGAAAATACCCAGTTCACAATACGTGGCACACTAACAATCAAAGCCAGCACAGTAACGAATCAGCAATGACAAAACATAAGCATTGCAAACTTTAATGGGGGAAATGTGTTGTTTATATACACTTTTCGAGTAAAATTCATGGTGCACAATAAGTTAAGTCCAGGTATCCTAAATTTGCTTGAAGGTAGTGTTATGTAATCATTATATTCTCCTTGTTGTTTGCATTGTTTTGCCAAAGAAAAACAAACGGGTCACTTTATCATGTTTATGTAAGGAGAGCTTAACAACTAATGCCATCGGAAATGGCCGCATTGCTGTGGGCGTATTAACCATGTCGATACACGAACTGAAACAGGTATTTCACGAAGAAGCTCTTTGCTTATTAGGCCAGATTCCGATAGTGTCACCTTCAACGGACGAGGTCACCCATCAATGTCACATGTTGTTTTAAGACTTTAGTAAACGTATCGCCAAAAGATGTTAGCATTCACTAAATAGATTTCAATTAACAACTGTGGTAAAGAGGACGCCAGTTGACACTTTTCACGGTCAATTCACCCGTTAGTATAGCTATATTCAGATTTGTTCTTTCTACAGATTCTTTTTATGTTAAAAATTATATTAATTGTAATTCTTATTTTGACCCCTATACAAACATAACCAGTGCTTTAGCAAACATAATGGAACTACTGATACTTAACACATAGCCCGGAGTCATGAAGTACAGTGTCCGTGTGACTGAGTGTCCCAACCGACCCATCTATAGAGCAGTTTTAGTGCGTATCATAAAAACGCAACAAAACTTCTTCCCAATTTTGTGGTAATTGTGTAAAATTATACACAAATTATAGTGCCATCTTAAGCCACAAAACCCCTCTTTCCAATGATAGGTAAATTGATTCATGTGTGCTCATGGATAACCGATTAATCATTGTTTTTGCACAAAGGGACAAAGTCAGCTTAGGACCAAATTCAAATACAAATCCATTACTTGCAAGACTGACGTGAGAAATAATAGGATTTTGTGTTAGCATTACTTGAAACTTTGTATTATTATTTTGATGTAATTTTACCACAATTACCACAAAAATTGGGGGAGAAGTTTGTTGCGTTTTTATGATACGCCCTGTAAAGATAAATATTGTGTTCTCTATTGAGTGCAGCTCATTTGTTTCAGCACTGTAATCAGTTTCTTTACATTGGTATGCATTTCCCTTCCACTCTGGTCCATTGTTATTGTGCTTGCAGTTGAACAGATTTCGATGGTATGGCCTCAACGCCATTGGGTGAGCTATTTTGTCATGACTTCAAACACGGTATATACCTGTCCTCGTTCACATGAAAGACACCTTGAGGTTCTACTGTGTGTTCAATTATTTTTTTTTTTCGAAAAGAAAACATAAAAGGTCAAAAGTCATGAAAGAAAGTTCTTAGTAAGGATATAAGCCAAAATAATCAATCAATCAATCAATCAACTTTATTTCAATATCATCACATAAATCTTACAAAGACACAAAAGACAATGATATTGAGGGAGATGATAGAGAGGGCCAATAAGCCAGATGTGTCATCCCCTAAAACTAAGTTTCATACAGCACCAAACAAAGACACGCATACACAAACACCAAAACAAGCAATTGCCCCACAAACAAAAACTCATATTCAGTACAGATTTGAAATGACTTCTAAAACCACTTGATATTTTTGAAACGTCTTGATATCATTGTCCAAAGAATCCATTAAGTTGGTCACAGAATTCTCACAGCGTCGATCGAAAAAAACTTTCTTATATGATTCAACTATAGTTGTGGGCATTTCTTGGATTGGTATTTATGTATTTGGGCATGTTTTAAAAAGATACTTTCAAAAAGGCTTGGTAATTGGCTAGTATAGTGTTTGTACATAAACACTGCAAGTTAGTTCCAGCGTTATGTATTCAAAGACGTTTAACAAATTGAATTTTGAAAACTAATGCCCAGAGATGGCATCTATAATGGATATTTGAAATCGTCTTAAAGCCCCTTTTTGCATGTGTGTGGGTGTAAATATTGTATCTAAATAGATTTTATTAGAACTACCCCATATTAGATACCATAATTTTATGTAAGTAATACTAGGCGTACAATCTAAAGAGTATAATACATGTTCCAGGTAATATTACACCATATGGCAGTTGTTTCAGAAATCTGAAGTAAGTAATTATCTAAATATACTTAGAAAGGGAAAAACTTTTATTTTTTTTTCTTCTTGTGCAAGGCATTACAGCAAATATTCAGTTTTTGGTGTCTAAGAAAATGTACAGATGAGGTTTTGTCATTTTCCGTTTTTTCTACCGTTAGGTTTTGCTCTAAAAAGGTCAAATACACACATGTATATTGAAGTATTTTGCGTTTTACCTCATGAACAAATAGTCAAATAGTAGAACTCAATGAGAAGAGATGATAACGCCTGAGAGTTTTTTTTTCAACTGTGTGGGCAAATTAACAATGAAAAATGCACTGCCCAGATGATGGAAAAAAGAAAGAAACCGAAATGTGTTTTCTGGGTTGATTGTTTGAATGAAAGTGAACGTCCGTAATGTGCAAGTCGTTGTTAATTATTATATTATTTAGTGGGTAATCATCTTAGATGTACGCAACACAACACCTATACCTTATGCAACAATCCATACATTTGTATGAAAGGCCATATTTGTTATTTTTGTAGTTTTGTTTTAATCCTCTGCAGAGTCACGAAATGTTAAATGACACGAACTGTTAAAATGACCGTAAAAAGTCCAAGCTGCCAGTTAAAACGACGTTTTTACGGTCATTTTTACCAAAATGAGGGTGTGGAAAGGTATTCTGTTTCTTGTTCACAAGTTTCACTTTCTAGATTAATCGATCATCTTTTTATAGGTGTTTTCTATGTCAATGGGACATGTAATTTACTGGTGTGAAAAAACTTGAAATATGAAGGCGTTTATTTTTTTTTTTTGTAGTCAAAAGGTTCCCATTGGTGTGATCCTAAAAGTGGATGTTCGCAAAAAACAAACTCATAGAGTAATTTTGTATCCGGACTGCTATGCTGCAGGATCGTGTGTCGTCAAGGGATCTGTAACCGTAGGAATGCTCCAAAAAGTATTATTGAAGCAAATTCCCGCGGATTGGTTATCGCGGTGCTTTTAACTTACAAGCTACCTTTTTAAAAGAATCTTCGCTGTATAAAGGGTTTCGTCTTTGAAACTATTATACTACGACTCCTTTGGACTTAAACTCAATAAGCCATCCTAATAGAGTGAGTGTATTATTAAGAAATTGTACAATTCATAGGTTGAGTGTTGTTATGAAATTATTTTGGACATTCAAAATTCTTGGAACTAATCGTACTATCAAAAGAAAAATAAATTTTTGCACGATGGCTCTCTTGTTGAGTTTGAAGGATAGTCTGACCGTGCCTTCACGTTGTTTGATAACAAGCCAATGTCGTGTGAGGGTTCGATTGAGCTTTCAAAGTCACTTCCTTGGCTATGTCCCATTATAATATGGTGCGCTCTCCTTCCACAGTAAAATGATATCTAATGGCCAATCATGGTAAAGATCCGTAGTGAAAATATCTGATTGACCGGGAAATTATATTATAAAGGGCAGTATCATAAATTTCTGTAATAAGAAATGTTCATAATGTGACTAATGAATTCAGTTTCAGAAGTGATGTGTCACCAATGAAAAGGTGCTATTAATGCAATATGATCGCTAGATCTGTATAACAAACCGTAAATTAGCTGTATTTTTTATGTAATTATTCATCCAACCTATAGAAAGTTTCTCGGTATATTAAAGTATCTGACATTATCTAATCCTACCCCTAGTACTAATGCGCCAACCCACATCCTAAAAAACGTTAACAGCACATTTTTGAAGAGCGCTCCCAATTTTCCAAAGCATTAGAGATTTTTGCACAGTGCAGTGGTAATTGGCTAGTAATCTAAGCTCAAAACATGGCTAAGCATCGCAAAAGAAGGAAGTTTGTAATTAGGATAATTATACCAATAATATTTCAGTGGCTGTTGGAAGGTCCTTCCCAATGTCATGATAAAGCCATGTACGCGTATACGATATCATTAGTTTTTCCGTTGGTTCATGCAGTCAAGTTAGAGGTCATTGTTGTGAGGTGGCCTATTTTCCATAGACGGACAGAACTCAGCGTTTCCAGTTCCACCGAAAGTGCAATCGGGATCCCGATTCTAGTTAACAAATCCGCTCCTTTTTTTTTATGGAAAATACTGACCATTTGCAGTATAATTACTAGACAATTATCAAGGTAACTGTGCAAAAATCTCCAATTTTTGAAAATTTGAGTTGCATTTCAAAAAGTGTTGTTATTGCTTTAACTATAACTACGATCTAAGCCAAACTTCAAAAAAATCCTAGCCATTGAAGCAACAGACAAATAAAACCCGAGGCGAATTATTTTATCATTAGGTTCATTCGAACTCAGCCAGTGTAATTAACGCAGATGTCCCAATGATTGATGGCGAAAATTGCAGATCAAGCAAATGAGGTTTCAAACCCATCGGTCAGGAATGTATTAAATTGTTAGGCCCAAGGGTATTATAAAAACTTTAAAGAAATATATCATTTCTGATAGAGATCTCATATTGAACAGTTAGTTGTTTGTATATACGGTTTTTCTCTTCAAGTTCTATTATAATGAAAATACCCCAGTCTCACAAACGTTGGCGACACTAACAATTCCAAGCAGCACAGCCACAGACACAGTAACGAATCAGCAATGAAAAAACATAAGCACTTGCAAACTTTAATGGGGAAATGTTCGTGTTTTTAATCACTTTTCAAGTAAAATTCATGGTGCACAATAAGTTAAGACCAGTACCTAAAAAGTGCCGAGGTAGTGGTTATGTAATTATTATTATTCTCCTTGTTGTTTGCATTGTTTTGCCAAAGAAAAAAAAGGGTCACTTTATATGGTTATGTAAGGAGGGCTAAACAACTAATGCCATCGGAAATGGGCTCGCATTGTGTGGGCGTGTATTAACCAGTAGATACACGAACTGAAAAGGGATTTCCACGAAGAAGCTCTTTGCTTATAGGCCAGATCCGATAGTTTTTTGGTCACCTTGTGAACGGAAGAGAGGCACCCATCAGTCACATGTTGTTTTAAGCCCTTTTAGTAGAACGCAATTGCCAAAGATGTTCGCATTTCCACTAAATAGATTATCATAACCCACTATGGTAAAGAGGACGCCAGTTGACACGTTTCACGGTTACTTCACCCGTTAGTATAGCTATATTGAGTTGTGTTCTTTCTACAGATTCTTTTATGTTACTAAATATAGAAAGCGTGGGGTGGTGGTGCAAAACATGACCTCCTATACTACCAATAATCCGTTGTTTGCACAACATAAGGAAACTACTGATACGCGACACAATATGCCGGTGTCAAGAAATACCGTGTCCGTGTGACTGGTGTCCCACGCCCCGCCCCATTCGTATTGTGTTCTCTATTGAGTAAGCTATTTTGTTTCAGGCACTGTAATCAGTTTGTTTACAACCGGTGTGAAGTAATTATCGCCGGCGTAGGGCTACTCAAGTCCGGGAACAAGGTTGGTGAACAATCGGGCAATCGATTTCAGTTGATCTTAAGCAACATTAGTTTCACGCTTTAAAATCCCGTTATCTCTATGGAGCCCCGGGACTGTGGCTCCCGCCGGACTCTATCTGCCTTCACACCGGTAGCATTCCCTTCCATCTGGTCCATTGTTATGTGCATGCAGTCGAACAGATTCGAATGTTTATGGCCTCAACGCCATTGGAGTGAGCTATTTTGTCATGACCCAAGCCACGGGAAAACTTTAATTCCTCGACACATAAAAGAAACCTGAGAGTCACTGTGTGTTCAATATTTTTTTTCAAAAGAAAACATAAAAGGACAAAAAGTCATGTAGAGAGAACAAGTTTTCTTTAGTAAGGGCTAAGGGCTTTCCAAATTTTCGCAGAACCTATAATATGAATTATATTTCTTTAATTCATGATCGAGTTGAAGTATTTTGCGTTTTACCTCATGAACAAATAGTCAAATAGTAGAACTCAATGAGAAGAGGTGATAACACCGGATTTTTTTTAACTGTGTGGGCAAATTTAACAATGAACCTGCATTTCCAGATGAAAAAGAAAACTGAAGTGTGTTTTTGCTATACTGGGTTGATTGTTGAATAGAAGTGAACGTAAATGTGCAATATCGTTTGCTTATTATTATTGGTAATCATCTTATATGTCCGCAATTGTCAAACAATACCTATTCTTATGCAATAATCCATTTTTTATGAAAAGCACATATTTGTTATTTTTTGTAGTTTGTTTTAATCCTTCTGCAGAGTCTACGAACTGTTAAAATGACACAACGTTTTCACGGTCATTTTAACAGTACAGTTGTGGAAATGCTATTCTGTTTCTTGTTCGTAAGTTTCACTTTCTAGATTAATCGATCTTCTTTTTAAAAGGTGTTCTCTATGTCAGATGAAGCCATGAGAATTCCTCTAAATGACACGACATCTACTAAACTTTATTGAAAACGCAATAGCATTGTGCTATCAAATAGCGTTTTATTTGAATTTACTTTTATATAATCTAGAATAAAACTGCGAGTGTCGTAATTCCAGAATCCATCCAAACTCGGCAGATGCAGAGATAATACTAAAGGAAAAACATCAATCAATAATCGGATATATGAATAAAGGTTCATCTGGGCTGATGAAGTTTTAAAAACAGTTGCACATTTTGATCTCAGAAAGTGCTGTACCTTCATATGACATAATTATTATCGTTATCTCTTTATCTAAAAGAGCTTGCCTAACTTTACTCCTGTGTAGTTCGTATGCGTTGATCTTTTCGCAGGGTAACCGCCAAATGACTACATTTTAGTTTCCAGGTTGCGATATCCATTGAATCAAGCAAGACCAATACAAAATGATACATATGTACCACAGCAGCCGACAACATCACGCTTAGCTATTGTTATGAGTGTCTTTGTTCAAATAAGAGTCTCTTCAACAGACTTTAGTAGGCGTCTGTGGAAATTTGATATTCGGGTTTAATTATAAGGATTTAAAACAAAAATATGTGACCGGTTAGAAGTTTTTCTGTTGAACGGTTTCGGGGGGTATAAAAGGAACCATTTTAGACAAAAAAATTCCTACACGGTCATCGATTTTTCTTGAGAAATGCGAAGTAGATGTCCGTGTTATGAAATGGCAGCAGTGCGTGACCTGATGTTGGTGTAATCCATGCACAGCGGGACTTTGCTGGCTGCTGTGCATATCTACCAAGGCCCGTTACATACAGCCAGGGGCAGAATTAAGCGCCCAATTGGGCGTCCTACATAATTTAAACTGTAGAAAACACGCGTGCCCATGATCGGATGAGTGTATGCGAGCTCCAGTTACGATTTCCTTATTCTAAACACTCTGAACTATCAAAACATTTTGGAGTCTAAATTTTGCCCCGATGAATTATCATATGCGTTTAAGGGACATTTAGTGATCATAACCTCGTCTGTTTCCCCAGTTCTTCAGAGGACTACAAAACAAACCTATGTTGAAAACTCCAATTTAATTGATTCTAGCACTTCGTTTAAATTTCATTAGTATTGGTATTGGTATATTTTAGTTACCCATAAGCCACTGCATTAATTTAAAGGCACTATCAGTGATTTGCTAAATCAGAAAATTGAAACAAAAATCATAAAAAATCAGATTTCATGTCTGTAACAAGAATGGGTATCCTAATATAACCCAACAAGTGATAAACCAAAAAGCAGCCCAATAAGGACAAAATGAGATATTTTAGTCATTACTGTTCGTACGGACACTTACTACAACAAGTAATTGAATGGAGATTCATATCTTGGACCAATGCTGTTTCTTCCTTTTCTATAAATGTTCCAGTTGAAAACAAATCTTATGAGAATTTTGCAGACTGAATCTTCAATTTAAAGCTTTTTCTTCAAATTACAAATATTTTCACTCTTTTTGGGTGGATCGCTGATAGTGTCTTTAATTGGCGTTATCTGTTTTGAGAATTTGTTAATTTGTAGATAGTCTATTGTGTACATGGCTTTGGCTTTGTTAACCAATTTATTGAGGACGTCCTTCCCACAATATCTCTGAATGTCACTTTAAACGGTTAAAGGTCGATGGCCCGATCGCTAATAGCCTCGTCCCCAGAAGCCCCAGATTTTACCGGAAGTGGTCAACATTTTGGTATCAGCAGATAAGCTACTTTTTTCTCATTTACCCTGTGAAATCTTAGAGCCAAAGGATGTTTGGTTTGGAAGTTACGAGCGAAAATGTGCCCCATTTTGGTCGACCAATATTAATTTTACACAGTACTCTATGGGGCTTACAAAATCACGTTTTTAGCTCTCGCATCAAAACGGATTGACATTTTGGCGCGAAACTTTACAGATGGGGTTTTGGAGTGAACGCCAATCTATCAAGATGAAAACTTCACATCCTTTAATCGGGCCATCCCCCTTTAATGTTTGGACGTATTTGATTATTTTAAAGCGGACGTGTTCCCCATCACGACTCGCACCATACGGTAATTGACAGTGACAGCTAGAAATGTAAGGATGCATGGGCATTTTGACACGCCCGGTCGCAACCAGTCGGAACGCAGCCATTACCAAACCTATGCGTGAACCGAGTTATGACCAAAGTCGGTAACAGGCCACAAGCAATATTATAACATTACAGAAAAATGTAGCAAGCGCACATTTTAATGGAAAGTCCAAAAAAATATGGTAAACAACAATTGTCATTCTCTCTGTCTAATCTCTCTGCCAGTCAATTAAATGATTGTAGTTCACAATATGGTCCATGATAGCAGATTTGTGGGCAATTGATTGGGATGTCTTTCTGCTATCTCTAGTATGAATGATGGCGCCTTCTTCGTCAGCATCTGCCTCATGTTCAAGTCATCTGCCGAATGTGCTGCCTGCTTCACCTATGTACCTAGAATCACAACTTTTACGGAGCCAATAAATACTGCATATGAAAAGCATAATTTCGTTACATTACTAGAATATCATTTCAAACTAAATACCCTAAATAGAGCATAAGCTGTGTTAAATTGTGTTGAGTGGTTCCATCTTGTCTTTGAGGTGTACAAGCGTGTAAGTGTAAATGCAGATTCATGCCGGTGTGAAAGTAATTATAGTCCGCCGTAGGGCTACTCATAGTCCGGGAACAAATGGTGAACAATCGGGCAATAGATCAGTTGACTATGTACGCAAACATTAGTTCAACGCTTTATTCCCTATCGTTATGGAGCCCCGGACTGGGCTCACGCCGGAAGATATCTGCTTTCACACCGGCTAGCATCCCTTCCACTCTGGGTCATTGTTATGTGCATGCCAGTTGTGAACAGATTCGAAGTTTATGCCTCAACGCCATTGAGGGCGCTTATTTTGTCAATGATTCAAGCACGGGACACCTTTAATTCCTCGTAACATAAAAGAAAACCTTGTTGAGAGTCTACTGTGTGTTCAATATTTTTTTTTCGAAAAGAAAACAAAAGGACAAAAGCATGAGAGAGAAAAGTTTCTTAGTAAGGGCTAGGGCTTTCCAATTTTCGCAGAACCTATAATATTAATTATATTTCTAATTCATATCGAGTTGAAGTATTTTGCGTTTACCCTCATGAACATAGTCCAAAGTAGAACTCAATGAGAGAAGAGGTGATAACAACCGGATTTTTTTTTTAACTATGTGGGCAAATTTAACAATGAACCTGCATTTCCAGATGAAAAGAAAACTGAAGTGTGGTTTTTGCTATATACTGGGTTGATTGTTGAATAGAAGTGAACGTAAATGTGCAATATCGTTTGCTTATTATATTGGAATCATCTTCTAGTCCCAATTGTCACACAAGACCATTTCTTATGCAACCATCCATTTTTATTGAAAAGCACATAGTTGTATGTTTTTTGTAGTTTGTTGTTTAATCAGTCTGCAGAGTTACGAACTGTTAAATGAACAACGTTTTTCACGGTCATGTTAAAACAGTACAGTTGTGGAAATGCTATTCTGTTTCTTTGTTCGTAAGTTTCACTTTCTAGATAATCGATCTCGTTTTAAAAGGTTCTGTTCTAATTGTCAGATGAAGCCATGAGGACTGACTCAAATGACATGACATCTACGAAAACTTATTGAAAGAAAACGCAATAGCACTGGCTAATTCCCAACAAAGCGTTTTATTGAATTTACTTTTATATAATCTAGAATAAATATAAAAAGCGAGTGTCGTAATTACAAATCCAGCCAAATCGGCGATGCAGAGATAATACTAAAGGAAAACATCAATCAATAATCGATATTAAGGTTTAACTGGGCTGATGGTTTTTAAAACAGTTGCAACATTTGATCTCAGAAAGTGCCTGTAATCAAAAATTTACCTTCATAGAATTTAATTATTATCGGTATATCTTTATCTAAAAGAGCTTGCCTAACTTTACTCCTGTGTTCGTATGCGTTGATCCTGTTCGCAGGGTAAAAGCCCAATTACTACTTTTAGTGCAAGCTTTGGCGATATCCATTGAACATCAACAAGACCAATACACAATGATTACATAGGTCACAAAAGCCGACAAACCATCACGCTGAGCTATTGTTATGAGTGTCATTGTTCAATAAGAGTCTCTTCAACAGACTTTGTAGGCGTCTGGGGAAATTTGATATTCGGGGTTAATTATAAGGATTTTTAAAACAAAAATATGTGACCGGTTAGAAAGTTTTTCTGTGACGGTTTTTCGGGGGGTTATAAAAGGAACAATTTTTAGACAAAAAAATTCCTTACCCGGTCATCGATTTTCTTGAAGAAATCGCGAAGTAGTGTAGAGTCCGTGTTATGATAAAATTGCAGCAGTGCGTGACCTGATGTTGGTGTAATCCATGCACAGCGGGACTTTGCTGCTGCTGTGCATATCTACCAAGGCCCGTTACATACAGCCAGGGGCCAGAATTAAGCGCCCAATGGGCGTCCTACATAATTTAAAAACTGTTAGAAGGAAAAACACGCGGCCCATGATCGGATGCAGTGTGATGCGGCTTCAGTTACGATTTCCTATTCTAAACTCTGAACTATCAACACATTTTGGAGTCTAAATTTTGCCCCGATGAATTATCATATGCGTTTAAGGGACATTTAGTGATCATAACCTCGTCTGTTTCCCAGTTCTTCAGAGGACTACAAACAAACTAGGTGATGAAAACTCAAATTTACTTGATTCTAGCACTTCGTTTAAATTTATTAGTATTGGTATTGTATATTTTAGTTACCCATAAGCCACTGCATTAATTAAGGCACTATAAGTGATTTGCTAATCAGAAGAAATTGAAACAAAAATCATAAAAAAATTCAGATTTCATGTCGAAAAGAATGGGTAGCCTACTATAACCCAACAAGTGATAAACCAAAAAGCAGCCCAATAAGGACAAAATGAGGAAATTTTAGTCATACTGTTCGTACGGACAATTACTACAAACATGGAATTGAATGGGATTCATATCTGTGAACATGCGTTTCCTTCTGTTCTATAAATTTCCAGGTTTAAACAAATCTGATGAGGAATTTCTGCAGACGAATCTCATTTAAAGATTTTTCTTCAAATTAAAATAGTCTTACTCTTTTCTTGGTTGGGATCGCTGTAGGTATTTAATGGCGTTTATCTGTTTTGAAATTTGTTAATTTGTAGATAGTTATTGTGTACATGGCTTTGGCTTTGTTAACCAATTTATTGAGGACGTCCCTTCCCCACAATATCTTCTGAGGTTCACTTTTAAAAGGTTTGAAAGGTCGATGGCCCGATCGTAATAGCCTCGTCCCCAGAAGCCCCAGAGTTTACCGGACGTGGTCAACATTTGGTATCAGAGGATAAGCTACTTTTTTCTCATTTACCCTGTGAAAATTTAGAGCCAAAGGATGTTGTTTGGAAGTTACGAGCGAAAAATGTGCCCCCATTTTTTGGTTTCGACCAATATTAATTTTACACAGTAATCTAGGGGTTACAAAATCAGTTTTTAGCCTCTCGCTCAAAACGGGATTGACATTTTGGCGCGAAACTTTACAGATGGGGTTGGAGGGAACGCCAATCTATCGATAGAAAACTCACATCTTTAATGGGCCATACCCCTTGTAATGTTTGGACGTATTGATTATTTAAAGCGGAGTGTTCCCCTCACGACTCGCACCATACGGTAATTGACAGTGACAGCTAGAAAGGTCTAAGGATGCATGGGCATTTTGACACGCCCGGTCGCAACAGTCGGAACGCAGCCATTACCAAAACCAATGCCGTGAACCGAGGTAGTTATGACAATCAGGTAACAGGCAACAAGCAATATTATAACATTAAAGAAAAATGTAGCCAAGGCGCACATTTTAATGGAAAAGTCAAAAAAATTTGTAAAAAAACAATTGTCATTCTATCTGTCAATCTCTCTGGCCCAGTCCAATAGACCTGATTGTAGTTCAATATGGTCCATGATAGCAGATTTGTGGGCAATTGATTGGGATCTTCTGCTATCTCTAGTATGAATGATGGCGCCTTCTTCGTCAGCATCTGCCTCATGTTCAAGTCATCTGCCGAATGTGTGCCTGCTGCACTATGTACCTAGAATCACACTTTACGGAAGCCAATAAATACCGATATAAAAAAAGCATACTTAGTTAAATTACTAGGAATATCATTTCAAACTAAATACCCTCAATAGGCATAAGTGTGTTATTGGAGTTGAGTGGTTCCTCTTGTCTTTGAGGTTGTACAAGCGTTTGTAAGTGTAAATGCAGATTCATGCCGGTGTGAAAGTATATAGCAAAAAACAACTCAGTTTTCTTTTTCATCTGGAAATGCAGGTTCATTGTTAAATTTGCCCACATAGTTAAAAAAAAATCCGGTGTTATAACCTCTTATATTGAGTGTTCTAGATTTGACTAGTTGTTCATGATGGGAAACCGCAAAAATACTTCAACTCGATCATGAATTAAGAAATATAATTAATATTATAGGTTGCTGGGAAAATTGGAAAGCCCTATAGCCCTTACTAAGAAAACTTTCTCTCCATGACTTTGTCCTTTTATGTTTTTCTTTCGAAAAAAAAAAATAATTGAACACATCAGCTTATAGCCTCTCAAGGTTTATTTTATGTGTAGAGGAATTAAAGGTGTTTCCCGTGTTTGAAGTATGACAAAATAGATCAATTCCAATGCGTTGAGGCCATAACATTTCAGCCATCTGTTCAACTGATGCACAATAACAATGGACCAGAGGGGAAGGAATGAATACCGGATGTGAAAGCGAATATAGTCCGCCGGGACACAGTCCGGGCTCCAGAGACGACAACGAAATTTAAACGTAAACAAGTGCGTGAAGAGGCAACTGAGTCGAAGGCCCCCATTCTTTACGTTGTAGCCGAGGACTTGGCGTACGGCGGGACTATAATTTACTTCTACACGGTACGATGTGGGCGACTCTGGAGTGCTCTAAATCCCACTGGAGGTAGTAAGGAATAACAACATTCAATAGTGTTAGAAGTATTACTTTCCTTAATCTCTATCTGTAAGCTTTCTTTCTCAAGTTGGAATAGCCAATAGTTGTAAGCAAAAGATTTGTCAAAATGTTCACAAATAAGTGCACGGTTTAATTTTGATGAGCTTTGATGACTTTTCTTATGGCTATCAACCCTAAACCAATTCATCAATAATACCATATTCATTAACATTCTACCATTGTCGGTTGTGGCACAAAAATAAAGTATTCAAAAGTTAACAAAACAATACAATAGAACAATAACAGATATGTATACACATAAAGAAAACCATGATAACAAAATCTTTATTGGGGACGTGGTCTTAGGCCTCAGCTTTTTCGGTTGGGTCTTTGCTTGGAACTTCGAAACGAAAGTCTTAGTGCTTTTACTTAGGATGGGGGTGGCTTCTGCGCTGTCTTATGTATTTAAAGAGACATTGAGGACATTTCCAGAAAGAAGCGCTTCCATTTAACCCGTTTTTCATAATTTGGAATTGCGTACCAATATATTGTGAATAAGCCGAATGCGCCCTCTTTAATAAGATGATGATTTAGTATTTTCCGTCGTGCACGACAAAAAATCAAGCATGGTTTATAAAAGGGCAATCCGATAGCAGGCAAGTTTCAAAAAACAAGGTTGCGGTTTTCTGTTTATACTTGTTTCCAATAAACTTGGTGGTCTACAACAGAGTCAGTGCAAAAATTATTGAGAGAAAGGGTGTCCGGAGAGAATTCGTATCTCAAAAGAAATCTCATCCGTCACTTAATCTACTAGCTTATAATAATCACGCTAGCGCTATACCTTCCTCAAGGAGATTGATGAGATCAGTTCATATGCAGGGACGTTGTTTAGTGAAAAAAAGTTTCGAATGTAAATTCAGGAGATGTTGAATATTGAGTATGAGTGTTTTGCTTCGTAATACTCGTAATGCTACCATTGGTATTGTTAAGTGATTTCCATGTTCTAGAATTTGTATTTGTTGCATTCAGGAGATGCGGTAGAGAAGATTAAGTTTGTATACTTTTTGTACTTGATTTCTTTGCCTTGGTATAAATTATTGCTATAAGTAAGTTGAGGAGGTTAAATTTTTGTGTTTCATTTAATCTGTTAAGGGAGGTGTAATGTGTAATTTCGTTATTGTTGTATGCCAGTACATTTTTTTCTTAAAGGAGGATGGCCAGCATTTAAGGAATGAAGTTTTCATTTAATAGCTGGGGCCTTCACTCCAAAACCTCATCTATAAAGTTTCACGTCGATATTTCAATCCGTTTTGATGCGAGAGTTAAAAAACGTGATTTTGTAAGCCCCATAGAGTACTGTGTAAAATTAATTTAGTCGATCAAATGGGCACATTTTCGCTTATAACTTTACGATATCACAGGGTAAATGATAAAATAGTAGCTTTCTTTCTTTTGATACCAAAATATTGACCACTTCCGGTAAAATCTGGCGCTTCTGGGGACGATGCTCTTAGCGATCGGGCCATGGGCCTTTAAGTGGGAATGAATTTGTGTAACACGTCTTTGTTGTAAATGAAATATTTACGAAGGCAGGTGATTTCTTTAATGATAAAGAGTTCTGAAGTGATGTTTATGATGTGAAATACAATAGGATAACGGTCGCTAATGCATGGATGTGTTTTGTCAGAGGGATTTTTACGAGTATAATTTATTGCAGTGTTAAATTCATTGAGATTTCTGTTACTAATAGAGATATAAGAGCTTATAAGCTTCTAGAGCCATATCTTGCGCCATGTTTGTAAACATGATGGAGCTATAAGCTTTAATATCTAGCTCTATGTTTGTAAATGATACTAACAATGCATATTATGAACGGCGAGTGGTGCAATGAATTGATAAATGATGATTTTGTGGAGGTGTGAAAGCTGATGAAGTGATCCTTAAAGCAATATTAGCACATTTTTTGAAGAGCGCCCCCAATTTTCAAAATTTGATATTGTTGCACAGTTACGTTGGTAATTGTCTAGAAACTATACCGGCGAACGAGAATGCTAACAAATGCGTATTTATCACAAAATACTCGATTGTAATTAGAATTGGATCCTACAAGAACAGATTGGATTTTACGGCAGCGCTGAAATGCTACGTTAATGTCCGTCCATGATGAATAGTGCCACCTCTAGAAATACCTCTACTTGTCTTGCCTGAACTATTAAAACAACTAAATGGGATGAGCGGTACACGGTACCTGACGCTATTTCCCGCTATTTCACATGGGAAGCCGTTTTCCATCAGCCCGTGAATTATATCGGGGATTCCCCGATAAGCATTTTCTAGTCAACAAAATATCCTTCGTTTGCAACCCATAGAAATTTTCGAGCTTAAACCATTCACAGGTAAAGTTTACTAGCCATTACCAATGCAACCGTTAAAAATCTCCAAATTTTTGTGATAAATTGGGGGCGCTCTTCACAAATGTGGGCTATCTTGCTTTTAAGGTCAATCCGTGACAGATAAGTGTGTCATCGGAATCCTCGAAAAGGGTGGAGTTTTTTTTCTTGCCAAGAGGTTGGTGATGTATTATGGGTTAAAGAGGAGATTCTAACACCGGGAAAACACGAGTATCTGTGAAGAAATCAAGACAGTGTGGTTTTCACCATCGTCCAGGGAAAAATTGAAGAGAAAGATATCAGAAAGGCAAAGGAGCTGAGCCAGACAGAATCAGCTTGTTGAACGTCAATCGTAGGTGGGATTAGCAATATTATTAACAATTTTGCATAGCTACATGTGGATAAGACACTCAAAATACAATACAAAATTGATTCGCAACATTTAGGTGTTCTGGCCCGTACAGTGTGAGTCAAAAAAAATTTTGGATTGTTTCCCCAATATCCTGATTTTTTTCTTGTCAAACTGTGCAAGGTAGCTCTTAAAATAGTAAATACTCAAAAGTACATTTAAATAGCTTCACAGGAATTTTGAATTTTCATTTTGGTTCAGGCATCATATCTGCACTCATTAATAAAGGCCCTCAGATTTGGCTTTGTACACAAGATCTATTTATTTGGTATTGAGCGCAAATTTCACGTGGGGATACCTAAGGTGTGCTTTACATACTCTGGTGGATAAATGGTATAATGCCCAATGATTATAACACAGGCCAGTTTTTATCTAAATTGGATTATGGCACAATAAGTGCAATTAATATTTGACTGTTTAGAATTCTTCCAAGTTTTGAATGAACTCGTTTTTTACTATTAACTAAGGCAAAAAAAAAAGATATTGAAAAACACACCCCAAAAACACGTTTCAATTTAAGGTGATACACTTAGTTGGCTAAGGTCAAATAGCAACTTTTGTTGACAATTGTTCTTTCATGATAAATCTATACTTTGGTGAATAAATGCAACAATCAAGAACGGTCCTTTGCCTATCCTCGTTTTTCTGGATCCTGATTTGGATTACCTATTAACCATGTTTACTCATCTTCTCTGGTTACTGTACTAAATTTGTACACGCGGCTTTTCGGGAGCCCCTAAAATGAGGCCATAACTTGAAAAAATAAAAGCATGAAATCTCGGGATTTTTACAGGGTGATGAAGAACTAATTATTTGTTAATATAAAGTATCGGGCCTATAATAATATTCTAAAAAGATTACAAAATATTTTTTATATTTTTTTTTCATCGGGGAACAATCATTTTGACTTACACCGTATTCAGCCATGGGTAAGTGATTAATGGGTATGGTAGTGATGTGTTTTCTTCAAAACACAATAGGACATGCGGGGACTTTGTAATGCTGCAATATACCTTGCTGTATTGCGACGAAACATTCGAATAATGAATTGTGGGCTATGCATGATCCCAAACGAAATATGAATCTTTAACCTGTTTGGCGGTTTTGACAACTAGACTCATTCGCGGGTGCTACATGAATTTAAAAAAAACTCAATTGTTTGACCGTGCTTAAAGCGCACATTTTAATCGTATGCTACATATATCTTTTAAATGATATCCAATACTGTTTGATGCCCTAAAAAGCTGTCCACATCCAATAGTCGATGTCGAATATAAAGTATAAACCGGTGTAAGACAAACTGCGAGTCCTTCCTGACAGTATCCAGCTTGCACGTTACATTATCCGGAATAACCCGTGACACTGTAGACGAGGCTATTGGGTATAGCGCTAAACAATGAGCTGCAGTACATACACAATGGAGAACACATACACAGTTGGGGCCACGCTTCTCCATCATTACACGGTGATTCACTACCCTGCCCTTAGGGCAACGAAGATTTTGAGGCACCCAAATATTATGTCATAATAGTAATTTCATATAGATTAACACTCATAGATTTCTTACCTTGCATTAAGCTACAGAAAGGTCTAAAAAGAGAGAAAAAGCGAGTTTTCATTTGCTTATATTCAATGGTAAAACAAGGTTGAATTTCCGTATTTGCTCCTATACGAAAATTAGAAGATTTTTCACAATTTTTGTACCAAAGAAACATTTTTCAGCATAATCCTTTCATAGAGGTAATTTTTGATGGAAGCTTTACATCATGGCAAAAATTAGAACTTCAATTTTTTAAGGGAACCTGATATGTGAAATCTCTCGTTTGCACCTTAATTAACGAAAGAGCATTTGGACAACTAGAGAATGCTTTCCCGAGGCGAGGAAAACACAAGATAGAATCAGAAATCCCGGGTCAGAAATATTTTTTCCTATACGCCAATTCAAGATTTCTCTCGTTTCACAAACCGTTTGTTTCATATGAGAAAAGGAGACTTTGTCCTAATCATGTTAGTAGGTTTAACAGCTTGTAACAGTAACGCAAGTGGTTAAAATTACACAATTCGTTTGATTTACAATATCTTCGAACTTTTTCCTCATATTTACACTTAAATATAGCATATTTATGTATTATGGAGGGTATTTTTTCTTCCCCGTACACCTGAAAGTTGTGTTAATTAAGATGCATTTCGTGATCCAAATCCTTCATTTTTTGTTTACGATTCATTAGAATATCCCAAAGTATTATCTAATATTTTCCCATTGATTCTATGGTTCCTTTAATATTCCTACGGGTGGTGCCTCAAAGGCGACGTTGTTGTATATCTGTCCGTTTATCGTAAAGTACAAAATTAGGAAGTTCTTCCAGATGAATCTGCACCAATAAAAAATAAACTATGTGTACAAACTGTACTTAAGCTAAACTTTTCATAATAATCAAAATCTTATTTTCTTGAGGTAAGTCGATGTAAGTCCTTTACAGGTCCCAGGAAATGCAAATATAATTGATGTGGTTTTGTGTCAAGGTCCCCCCCCCCCCCCCCCCCCTACAAGGATTGGGGCGAGAAATCATTCAATATTGGGTTGGTGATGACATCATTAGTGACTATTGATGTTTTCAGAGAATAATAGAAAATTCCAGGTGACTGGTGGGAATCTATCATGGCACTGACTGAAAATCAATAGTTTCACTATTATGTCCCCTGGTATGGTATCTTTTGTGGCCCTGTTTATTGGAATGGAATGCCCCGCAAAGATTTGGACTAGGTTTAACATCTAATTTTCCTGGGAACCTTTAAATGAACTGTATATTAAACAAAATAAAGAATTGGACGACAGAAGAAACGTCTTTGTTGTAAATGAAATATTTCGAATTGCAGTGATTTCATTAATGATGAAGAGTTCTGAAGTGATGTTTGGGGGGTATGAATTGAAATATAATATGATTAGGGTCGCTAAAGCATGTGGTTTTTCAGAGGGATGTTTACGATAATAGTTATTGCAGTGTTAAATTCATTGAGATTTTTGTTACTAATAGAGATATAGCTTCTAGCACATCAAACCTATCGCCATGTTTGTACACATGATGGAGCTTAAGCTTTTACAATCTAGCTTTATGTTTTTAATAAGAACTACCATGCATATTTAACTGTCATACATGTGGTAACGCTGGTCATAAGCAAGAACTGGTAGTAAAAATCGAAACTGATGTTAGGCAAGATGAGACGGCCCTTAATAGACAATTAAACTCATTTCTAAGAATCCTTTTGGTGTTTTGTATAAATTGAACTCCGATTTTGCAGACAACTGGATTTGATTATCATCATCAGTTGGAGAAGTGTCCAACCGGATCTCTATGTGATGAGTGATAAGAAGGACCTAAATTATAGTCATAACATCATAATTGTTTGGAATCTAACGATGTCCGTTGATGGTGTTTACTAAATCTTCTCAGGAGGCCTATTGTAATGAACCCAAGGTTAACGCATATAAAAATATTTTCGAGATTTAAGACTAGTAAAGCCCTAAAGATTGCGCAGTTGAATGTGCAAAGTTTTTATTGCCCCCATTGAGGCATTTGCCATACTGTTAATATGATCATTATATTGATATTTTCACGGTCAGTGAAAGTTGGCTTCATGAAGGCATTGACGACTCGGAGGATTCATATCCCAAACTACACTCTTTTCGTAGAGACCGTTTGACACGAGAACCATTCGGGGTCGCATGTTATATTTTCGATAATAATTTCGTTTGATATTTTGGATTCTATTAATGCCGCATATTGGAATCTGGCTGTATTGAAAATTAACATAAAGCATAGCAAGTCAATCCATTTTGGGGAATTGTTTATTGTTTCCAAGAAAATTCTGAGTATATTGCCATTCTTAAAAAGCTTTAAATCAGATTGATGTTGGTAATCACGAACTTCTCATCGTGGGTGATTTTAATCTTAATATGTTTGACATTGGGGAATGTACTAAAGTCAATGATCTTTGTTTGAATAATCAGCTTACGCAGCTTGTTGACAAACCTACCCGTATTACACTTACCTCCCCCTCAAACGGCATCGATTTAGGTTCTTTCTTCACATCCTGAGACAATTAATCTGATTAATGTTATTCCTCTTGTTCTCGTGATCATCCATGGTTATGTTTGAACAGAAAAATTACTACACATAAGATGAAAATACCTCCCAGTGTCTCAAAAATACGGAATTTTAAGCGTTTGATGGCATCATTCTTATCTGATATGGAGAATATGCCGTGGGATCTTGTTATGGAATGTGATGACATCGATAGGCATTCACACTTGGATCTAATGTTTCAATTTGGTATGTGATAATCACGACTGCCCTTTATCAGGAAATCGCCAAAGACGGAACCATATGGCACCTTGGGGTTACAAAAGAAAAAAAAAAAAAAAAAAAATGGCTTGGCTTGGTAGAATTGCGAGAAATCAAATGAGCTCTAAGGTCGGAAAAATCTGGCAATGATACATGACTTTGATTAAAGCAAACCAATCACGTAACAAGGCCAATAATTTAGCGAAACATCTGAAGAAGAATTATTACGAACGGGAGATCAAAAATTGGGGTCGCAAAAATCCTGCAAAGATTTTGTGAAACTTGCTAAGGATGCCACTTTCAATGCATAAAAATAATCCCTTGCCAACGACTGGTGATAAGAAAAGGCTCGGGCCGGTGATTTTAATACCTTTTTTGTTATGTTGCGCTGATCTAGCAATAAATTTAATGATCACAAACGGAATTTTGGGGTTTCCTGAAAAATGAACTTAAACACCACCGATTTGCCTAATGCAAATGCAAACGCTGATGTTTTCAAATTTAAGCCTGTTTCTACTCTTTCTTCCTGTGACCATAAATTAATTCAAGTCTTCCCGCTCCGCCAAAGCTACTGAGTTGAGGCTTCCTTCCTCCTGTGAGATTTTTGAAGTTAGCATCCTCAGTTATAGCCACCTCGCTTAACCTTCCTTATTATAGTTCGCTGAGGACGGGGTTTGTACGCAGCCTCTTTGGAAAAAGGCCCAAAGTCGTTCCAATTTTCAAAGGGTGGGGGATCGCAATGAATACAAATTACAGACCCATCCCTTCAATTCTCCCCCTTTGTTTCTAAAATATTTGGAAAAGGCTGTTTCCATGAACAACTTTATTGCCTTCCTTAACAAAGAAAGATTATTTGTACCCTCAGCAATCTGGCTTTCGACCAATGCATTAGACTCAGACGCAGTTCTTGACGTGTCTGATTATATCCTTGGCAATATGAATGCTGGGAAGGTTACGGGCGCCCATTTTTTTATCGATCTTAAGAAGGCGTTCGACACAGTCGACCACAAGATTCTGCGGTCTGAGTTGAATATGCTGGAGTGGGGAAAACTGAACTGAAAGTGGTTTGATTCATATATGAGCGGCGCCAACAGGCAACTCAAATCAATTGTAATTGTTCAGAGTTCGCCAATATTGCCGTTGGGGTGCCTCAAAAAAAGAGGGCTCCATTTGGACCATCTTTCTTTTTTGTATTTTTATCACTAGCCTTCCCGTCAGCCGTTTCTGTAGCCCGGTAATAATTAACCTATGGATCCCTGGACCGATACTATATAATGTTTTAGTAGGTCCTCCCTGCATGATCTCAGAATTACATGATAGATGGTCTTGATCAAGTTTTCGAGATGTCCTATCAAAATAAATTTGACTTTGAATGTTATAGACCAATTTATTTTATTTGGTACACTTCCAAGATTGCCATCCCTTTTCTGATGTCGATTATTTCTTAATAATGATGAAATTCAAAGAGTAGGTCTTCAAATACCTTTGATAGTTAATGCTCGTGAACTTTCCTTGGGCAGCAACAGTTTGATTTTAATTTCTAAAAAAGTTTCACAACAGCAAAATAGTTTTTGCTTAGAAGTCAGCTAAGCCAGTTTACCTGCTGGAACTTTTAAAATTGTTGAGCAGTGCTTTATGGTTATGCGCCTTTCTAGACTCCTGTGATGGTTGTGTGGTCTAGCTGCTCCAGTGGTCCTCAATATAACTATTAAACTTTCATAATCGGCTTGCAAGAATGATCTGGGTGCTCATCAAGAACACATATTAATGATATGTTAAATGCCTTTCTTGGAAAAACCTTCCCATGAGATGGAATTTCATATAATGTGTTGCAGTCTTTAAGTGCACGTACAACTTGGCTCCTGATATCTTTCTACCGCTTCACTGGGCCCATCACATTCTATAGGTACACCCGTTCAAAAACGAATGGAGCGCTGTATGTTTCATCTATCCCATATCACATTGGTAACCGTACCTTCCAGTATCTTGGGACCCTGAGTTGGAACAACTCAAGTACTGACCAGCGGCATCACCGTCCTTAAGGCCTTTGAAAGCATTTTTTAATTAAATGTTTGTGTCGCCCCCTGTTTTTAAGTATTAACCATTTTATTGTGTTTTTTATGACTCTGTTGTTGTTGTTGTTTTCATCTTTAATTTATTGTTGCTGCATATATGTCCTGATCGTGCTGTGTGTTTTTGTCCGAATATGATTGGTTTTTTGATCTGAGTGTAATGTCTTTTTGTGTGTTTTGATATTTTTACTATAGGAATTCTGTAAATTACATTTTTATATCATCTGTGGTGTATAGATTTAGTTCTAAGAGTTTGTTTATATAATGTGAGCTGGTATTTTATATAAATAATTCCAATTGCAATGTAATTTGTTGTTAATAACAGGGCCCCTTATGGATATCATTTTTTTTACCTGATTAGGCTAACCCTGTAATAAATAACTGCTAATAAAAATAAATAATTTTTCAACTTTAAAAACGTGCATTTTGTAAGTAATCATAGTCCGTCAGGTTTCATAGTCCGGGCTTCCATAGACGACACGTATAAGCGTGAAATTAATGTGTCGTGAAGAGTCAACTGAATCGAATGCCCTCGTCTTTACTGTTGCATGTTGTAGCCGGACTTGAGTACGGCGGACTATGATTACTTCTTACCACCGGTACCGATATGTTGCGAGACTTGGAGTGCCTTCTAATACACACTGGAGGGTAAGTTAGGAATAACCACAATTCCATAGTTTTAGAGTATTACTTTTCCTCTTAATCTTGCTATTCTTCTATTCAAGTTGAATAGCCAATAGTTGTAAAAAACAAAAATGTCCACAAATAAGTGGTTTAAATTTGATTAGCTTGGTGACATTCTTATGGATATCACAATAAACAATCCCACCTTCAATACCATCTTCAATAACAACTAAGGTTGCGTGTAGATTCAACTGAATCGATTGGCCCTATTGTTCACAATGGTTCCCGAAAGAGCATTTTGACAACTAGAGAAATGCTTTCCCGAAGGCGAGGAAAACAACAAAAATAGAATCTCAGAAGTCCGGTGTGAAGCAGATATAGTCGGCGGGAGCCACAGTCGGGGCCTCCATCGCCGATACGGAAAAAGCGTGAAAAACTAATGTGGTCGTAAAGGTAAACTGGATCGAGGGCCCTATTCTTTACCGTGTAGCCGGACTATACGTATGGCGGACTATAACTACTTCTAACCTGTACGCCAATTACAAAGATTAAAAAATTAATTTTGTATAATGGATGTTATTTTGCTGTCCCCGTACACCTGAAAAGTTGTTTAGATTAAAGATGAATGTCGTGACCAAATACCTTAATTGTGGTTAAATGTTCCTACGGGGGGACTCATAGGCGGCGGTGTTGTAGTTTCTGTACGTTTCGGAAAGTACAAAATTTCCTCAGATGAATCTTTTAATCTTGTAAGATTTTTCTATTTTATTTTTATACCCAAGAAGTTTAAAACTTTCTTGATCGTAGTCGAGGTAAGTCTTTAATGTACTTCGCCATTGTTTTGTTTACATTTTACTGATGAAAACAAATAAAGAATGGACAACAGAACAAACCATTAATACCCATGACTGCCGCGGAGAATGTGTTTGTTGAAACACTCATAAAATCCGGAAAGTTGGTTCACGTCGCGTGAGTCGTAGTCTCCGATAATGTGGTATATACTGAATAACCTGAATGAAGAAGGTCTTGCCCACCTCTTCTCCCCCCATGTCTCACGCTTTTTTCGCTTTCTTTTCAAATCTTTCTTAATATAAGGTAAGTGAAACCTCCCCTTACTTTCCCCGCAAGCATACGATTGGTTGATTAACTACTTCCCTTGGCGTAAGCGTAATTTCTTTCCCGTGGCATTGGAAAAACAAACACTTCCCGAGGGCGCAAGATGAGGGAAATAAATCATCAACCGTTTGGCATGCCACATATTCCCAATCATTGAGTATGCCAGGATTTTCTCTATCACATATCACAGAGGCTGGTTTCCGGTGCACGCGTACATAACCAAAGAGTCAAAATCATAATTTGACCTGTCGTAGTGTGTTCTGGCCTTCAATAATGAAACGTCATCAGAACAGAAGTATTTTGCCTATTTGGTGCAGGACGATGCGATGTTCCGAAGGGTGTTTATTCGGAAAGTTATTTTTGTTCCAAAAATTTTCTTTACTACAAAAGTATTCTTTAAATCGGTTTCAGAAGTGTGAATGGTCCACGGTTCCAAAAACCCAAAAATCGGTATCATGAATTAGAGCGGCTCATGATGTAGAGTCCACAACGGGACACATTCTTCATCGGTTATAGACCACTAGGACCTACACTAACTGTGACTAACACTTTGTAACAGGACCATAACCCACAACTTGCTGCGGAACCCATTTATATTAAATTTACCGCGTTTTAGAAGAAATCGAACACTATTGGTATTCACCGACCTATATGAAATACAGGTAACTAGTGCCGATAATGTATGAAATTATTTCAAAACCAGATTATGTTTATATACGCAATGCACGGTACCATACTGCAAGTCTTGCATATAGCTCGCTGGATACCCCCTATTTTGTTTAACTTCTAAAAACGTGGTGATTGACTAGAATTAGGTTGAGCAATAAGTTACAGGTCTTGGCTCTGGCACAAAGATGTTAGGTCCAAGCAGTTTTGCATCCATACAACATTTCTTTCATGACTTTTGTCGTGTTCTTTCTGCAAGAAATTCTGAAATTAAGGTAAACGTTAGCTGAACTCACAGTAGTAGAAAATCGGTAGTAGGGTATAAATGAAATCCTATTCTTGAACTTTGATGAAGGTTTGAGATGTTTTTTTCTATAGTTTAGTGGGCTCAATCAGGATGTTTGGGTTCAAACTCTGGAAATGTGGGACGTCACAAAAACCGGGGTACTTTGAAATCAATTGTGGTTTTAATAATTACACCATCTAGATTGGTCTCATTATGCCTTGAAAATGTAAGTATGTGTAGGATTTTCTCATTTATAACCCTACTAAGGTTTATTTATTCGTGAACGGGGATACAGCTCAATCTAAATCGGGCGGTCATACATCTGTAACTTGGGAACGCGCTACATGGACAATACCATAGCTCTGATTTCAGATCAAAACATCTGAGTGCTTTGTTCGTTGAATGCCGGGCGGATTTTACTGATATCAATTGCGCCATTCTGTCTGGCCAGGCCAGCGGTAAACAACCTGGATGCTTCAGACAACCACCCAGACAGATTACAGTAATAGTTCATTGGTAAACACCAGCTCTGTCACCTTCGGAGCCTACTGTTTTATCCGTTTAAGAAAGCACTCCTGATGACACTCACAACAAAAGTTCCTGGACAAGTACAAAGTTTAAATATTCAAATTTATTTTTCATAGAAAGCCAATATTCATACCAAAATAAAGGGACATTCTTCTCCTGTCAGCTTAGATGGACATTCATGTTAGCATTCATGCATGCTGATTACATTCAATTAACAATGGCAAGGTTCTTAAATGAAAATTGCAAAAATGGCATTTCATCTTTTATTTTAATCTGTCTGTGAGTCCGTTACAACCCAAATGCTACAATTATGGTCGGGGACACTTGGTTAAGTTTTTTCATATGAATGCATTAACCTTTGATGAAACAACGGACAACCTTGTTTCAAAACCATAGCAATGTCAGGACACATCCATCTCGGATGCATCTGGTTTTTAACACAATTTAATGCAATGGCTAACTTATTCAGGTCAAACATGCAATGTCCAAATTCAGTATTTTGTTGGTTCTCCATGACTTTGAGTCAGTGCAGCACATCACCGTCCCATTGTTACAAGTTGACGAATTCTCTCTCCCTGAGACATTCTTTGGTAGAGAGAGATTTCCCCAGCTGATCCTGTAAGTGCTCTAATTGATTCATGTCTGGTAAGCACACTGGCCATGGATCCACACTCTGTGCTGTATGTTTTGGTCGTCCAGAAATCTGACAACGATGTTGGCACGGTGGGGACATGATTGTCACCCATGGTTTCGGGCAAACGGTACGACCACCGGCTTCGGTACTCATAATTACCGTTGGCCATTCAGGTTGCCGGAATAACCTCAAGTTGTGCGAGTTCTTCTTGCTACAATGCCTCCCCAACTTGCTGCAAATCTCGTAAGCAACAGTCCTTTTGTACGTCCCTCGTCTTCTCCCACATTCGCACCCTTGACGGAGACAAAATCTGGATTCGTCAGTGAAAAGGACTTACGCCATTGTTCCCTTGCCATCTTTCCTGAACATACCCTATAGCTCTCGCACGATCCTGCTCCGTAGCTTGTCCATTTTATCGGAGAAAAACATGCGAGTATGATCAACACATGTGGGTTGTTACACTCTAATGATTTCCACTTTCATTGGGCATTCACACATGTTTCCAGTGGGATAAAGTGGTCCAAATCAGTAGTCAATCACACTTTGAATAACTTGAAACTCCATTCTTTGCAATTTTCTCTCATGGGACCTTGTCATTTCAATGAATGTAACCACCCATGTATAATGGTCACGTCTTGATTCCACTCAAATCTGACAGAGGATGAATGTCTGTTTATTTTGATGTGCAACTCTTTGGCATTTTTATTAAATATAAATAGAAAATAAACTTGACTTTTCTAAGTGTCCAGGAACTTTTTTGCTGAGTTTATCTCCCTCTGTGAAGGTGACATAGTATGGAACATTCACCCACCTTATGCAGTGTCTCTTTGTCTAGTGTGTTCTGAGGTTTCTGGGCTGTGGACCAGACTTTGGCGGGTTAAACCTGGTTTTGTGAGAGCTCAATCATTCCACTTCCCTCAGACAATTGCTGGAATTGGCGTGTAGTCTATATGTCTGAATGTCTTTGACCTTCTGCTGAGCCTGAGACATAGCTCGCTGCTGAGTGCAATTTTCGCTGCTTGTATCGGTTATAGAGTTCCTCTTTCCTTAGGAATGCTCAAGGGTGCCAGGTATTTGTTGACTGATGTATACAGAAACTTCTGTTTTCACAGTCAGCCACTAGAATCTTGGTATTTGCACTTCTTTCTTGCATATGTATTGATAGGTTCTCCTCCATAGGGACTGTCAGCTCTATGATGATCAAACTGTCTTTGTTTTGGTAGAAGATGGTGATATCTGGTCTCTTAGCTATCCAGTGATTTATGGAGGGAACCTATTTGTTTGTGTTCCTCATCCATCAGGATATCCAGTCCTTGGCTTCTTCAGAAATGTTGGTTGGCTCTGTCTTAGGCTTTGTAAGACTGGATTTCGATAGGTTTGTAACTATCAGCTGTATGAAAGGCTATTGTAGAGATGATTTCAGATTTCATGTGTGTGTTTTTGTTTTCGACTTTGCCTTCTACGACTATGGGGGGGGGGTGGGGGGGGGCGTGCCAGACCTTGTAAAATGCTTCAGGGTTGGGTCATGGCGCCATTGTTATCTTCCGCTTTGTAAATGAGTAGCTATAACCATTGAGGATGTGGAGCTAACATTGTACAATGACGATGGTGAAATATTGGCAGGTCCGCGATTGGTTTTGCCCCACAGCTTCAGAATGGCAGGGGATGGAGTTGATCATGAATTGCGTTGACTGGAAAGACAGCAGCTCTGGCGTCGTACAGACATAAAAAGTTTCTTCCAGGAGATGTCAACCTGCATGACAGACTTCCAATTCAACCACCGCCCTTGTTTCGCACATCCATAAAGGTAGACCAACATGTCTTCCTCATCTACATCTTTAATTAGTCCGGTGGGGCATTTCCTTTGCTCTTGATGACTCATGTCTTGATCAGATTTTGGTTCTTTTTGTACCCAAGTTACTTTCCATGCATTTTCCGTAGAGTATCTGTGTACTTCCATCTTTAGAGTACTTGTTTAGATGGCACTTACTTGCATACATTGGACTGATGTGGATAGCCTTTTCAGTTGCAGGCCATAGTTTCCTACTCCTGTACAGAGCATCTGCTTATACCTGCCCATTGCTTCAGATATTTGGTGAAAGTAGCTTCCAGACTTTCGATGTAGGGAATTGGAAAATTATAGATGGTGAACTCCAACGTCAGTTTGGGTACAATAGCATTATTGTATATCCCTAGCTTAATAAACCACTTAGTTTTGTATTGAATTGGTTGTTTGAAGCATTTCTGTCAGCTTTGTGCTTACTATGTCTCTGATGTTATTGTCCTTCAGGTCGTTATAGATCAGCTTCCCAGAACCGCATGGGTTGACTGTAGATATAAGCAATCTGCTGTCCGTCTATTTCTAGGCCGGGATCGTATGCCACATATTCCGTTTTGTGTCCTTGTCGATTTTGTTCTGCGTTGGGGACAAACTTCTAACATGGCATGAGACTTGCACTTGCTTGGTTTGGCTTTCATGGTCCGTGTCCACTTGAGGAAGTTGTTCACTGTATTTACAAGTTCTTGGCATCTGAAGGAACATATGAATACTTCTAACAACAAGTCAGGAGTGTCCTCAGATGCAGAGAAGCAACTGTATCCAAGTAGGCCAGAGTAGCGGTGTCAAGTGAAGATATACATCGCCTTTGATCGAGTACTAGCCAACGAAGTATTCTTGGAAGAGGAACCGCTGTCTGGACTGCGATGCATGGCAGGTACGCCAACCGGTGCATAATTCACGGCGCAAGATGACACGTCTCGTGCTCGTACAGGACTGTGCTTTCTAAGAGGGGCAAATGCAGATACCGGTGTTAAGGAGGAGTACAGTCCGGTCTACAATGCAACTTCGCCGAGGCAGTAGCTAAAGATGGGAGGGTGATTTAGCCCTATGCCCGGATTTCACCGCCTAAGCCTGGCAGTTCAGGTCAAAATAGGGATCCTGTGGCGTGTCGGATCTTCTGAGGGTCCAAAGGAATAGCCCAAAAGGCGACGAATGGATATAAAACATTGACCAGCCACCAACAAAGAAAACCAAGAGAAAAGATGAGGATGGCCACCATGCATAGGCTACCAGACAGGAAGAAAGGGTTAGAGGTGGCGGACAGATGATAGGACATCAATGGATGGGGATTGGGGGCCCGGAGAAATGGGCGTAGATTGCAAGTTGTTTACATCGGAGGAAAAGCAAAGAGGGATGGAGTTGGGATAGTCGTTCGAGGAGAACTCTCAAAGACGTAGTGGAGTGATCAGTGTAGACGATATCCCATGAGAGTACGGTTCAAATTAAGGGGGTATGCTTCGTGGTGTCAGCAGATGTAGAGAAGGACTTTTCCAGAGAGAGGAGAGATGCAGAAATTGGTAGACCTTGCGAATAAGAGGAAATTTTGATGGTGCTCAGGGATGCCCCATGTAGGCTATGTAGGAGACGATTCAGACATGATAGGTGATGGCACGAACATGGAACAGTCAACACTTGTATATTGCGCCGCATTTAGGGTCCGGCCACGGTCAGAAATTACACAATGGCAGCGATTCTTACAGGTAAAATCCATCAAGCCTAGATGAAGGTACGTATCACACTATAACAAATCAGATAGGTGATATTTTAATTAAGGAAGGTCGCGAATCGAGGCTATGGATCATAAAATGACCCTTCTAAATGATTTTAAACAATGTGGTAATATTATCGAATCAAAACAAGACGGTTTGCGTAGGTATCTGCAAATATGAAAACAAACATTACAAATAAGCAAATTATAACGAAGAGAGTAGCACTGTAAAATAAATTCTGGGGGGTGAATAGAGCACTTTGCATTAGTGTTTTGAGACACTTAAGGGAATCCTAGGGATTCAATTGAAGTAGTGAATAAATTGTCCATCAATGCGTGCAGTGAGTACTTTTGTCACTTATGAGCTAACCACGTTGACTATAAAGCATGCTGTTTCTCTGTTTAAGTATCAATAATTCTGGGGGTGTTTTATGTAATGTGTGGGGGAATACAGGGAATGTCATCGAATGGTTCGGTCTGTTGTGGGAGTCTTACCGAAATAAAAAGTGAAAATAGCTGAATCTTCGTCATCAAATTAAGACGTACTGTGTATAATTTGTAGACTTACAAAAATGCCAAGTTCATTGTCTTCTAAAGTGCGTATACTTGCCTCACGAGATATGAAAATTTTTTTATCTTAATGACGTGTGGGCGAAGGGATGAAATTGACCTTATGTCGTGTGTTTTGAGTAGTAATTGTATGGTCTAACTGATCACGATGTCTTTTCATTGCATTTTGAAGTTCGGATTCGTCAAAAATGCGACGATATTATTGAAAGCGTCTTAATATGCAAGAAAATTACTACTTTTCTTATCGGTGAGGTCACAAGCATCCATAGATATTAGAAAGCTTTTTAAGTTATACAAAAGACGCGTTAGTTGTTCAATGGGAACTCATGAAAATGAAACGGGTAGGTGACCAAATTGACATTTTCGACTGCCTCATTTAACGACCCTTATGTTTACCTCTTTTTAAAATTGGTTCGAAAATTATTTTGCATATTTCTCACAGTTCCTGAAAATTATAAATTCCACTTGGTGGTTTATTGTTTTGTTTAGTTTCTTTACACTGGGTCCATATTCAGAGGAAAAATAAAGTATTCTCCGTTCTTTCATATTGTATGGAATGCGATAACGGAAAAAATTCAAGAAGTGCAAATCTCTTCAAGACGGGAAAAAGTATTACAAGAAATCGTAGATGCGGCCAAGACTCACGTGATTATTGATGATTTATCAGAGGACTTGATATTATTTCAAACCACTTCATGTTAAAACAAGTGCCACACTATGTTCAAAACCCGGTTTAAAATATGAGGAAAAAGCAAATGAATGTCAAGATATTAAATAAACTAATCAAAATTCACCAAAAAGATTATCAAGATCACATGTCAGAGGTCACGTGTTTGTTTAGCACTGGGTTTTAAGGGGACGCGAAACTTGGCGTTTGATTATGGGCAGGCCGATATTACCGTCAGTTACTGCTTTTGGCTATGGCTATAGTGCGGAGATTTCCAGAGCTGTTTTGTTTCAAAGATCTTGTTCTAATAAGTCGGATTCATCTTATCCAGCCTAAAGATCTATGAATTTTAGCTCAATCAATGCCATGGATATAGCCGCCCTCCGGCCGGACACGGAATGTCGAGAAGATCGATGCGGTATCCTATGTGGAGTTGAATGACATCTTGTTCAATTGTAGCTAATTGTTCAACAGTTTGTTGTAACAAGGTGTTTAAAAAAAAAAAGAAGCGTTGTAGTCATGTTGACCCCGATAAGGTAGCCTACTGCTGTCTTGGGGATTATTTAGTATTCTGCAACACTGTGATTGCGGGAAAGAATTTAGTATTGTGCCACAACCTATGAATTCGACAGCCCCAAACAGGAATATAACTTAAAGGTGCATTTCGTGATTTAAGCATG